>CAUYLG010021951.1:0-73733 GCA_963573385.1 Cacajao melanocephalus
CTAGCTGCCCTTAGAATTTTCTCCTTTATTTCAACCCTAGTGAATCTAGCAATTATGTGTCTAGGAGTTGCTCTACTTGAGGAATATCTTTGTGGTGTTCTCTGGATTACCTGGAGTTGAGTATTGTCCTGGCTTACTAGATTAGGAAAATTTTCCTGGATAATATCCTGAAGAATATTTTCCAACTTGGATTCAGTCTCTTCATGACATTCAGGTACATCTATCAGTCGTAAATTAGGTCTTTTTACATAGTCCCATATTTCTTGGAGACTTTGCTCATTTCTTTTTACTCTTTCTTCTCAAATCTTGTCTTCTCATTTCATTTCAATAAGTTGGTCTTCGACCTCTAATATCCTTTCTTCTGCTTGATGAATTCAACAGTTAAAACCTGTGCATACTTCATGAAGTTCTCGTATTGGGTTCTTCAGTTCCATTAATTCACTTTTATTCCTCTCTAAATTATCTATTCTCGTAAGCATTTCGTCAAACTTTTTTTCAAGGTTCTTAGTTTCTTTGCATTGGGCTAAAACACAATCTTTTAGCTCAGAAAAGTTTCTTATTATCCACCTTCTGAAGCCTAATTCTGTTCATGGATTGCACTCGTTCTCCATCAGGCTTTGTTCCCTTGTTGATGAGTAACTATGATCCCCTTTAGTAGGAGAGGCATTCTGATTTTGTGTGTTCTCAGCCTTTTTACTCTGGTTTCTTCCCATCATTGTAAGTTTATCCACCTGTCGTTTGTAATTGCCAGCTTTCAAATTAGGTCTCTGAGAGGACGTCCAACTTGTTGATTCCCAGCGACGAAATCTGAGCAACCCACTGCACCGACCAAAACAGCGGCATTAAGATTCGTGGTGCTTTTCTGTCCAGGAATCTCCGGTCTGGCTTCCCTCTTAAATCCCTTTTTTAATCAGGTAAATAGGCGACTCTGCCTTCCCAAAGCTCCAAACGTCAACCAAAAGGGGAGTCAGTCCTGTTTACTCTGCACCAAGAACCACCGCCAGGGTGCCGGCAAAACCGCCATGCTGGCCACAAGAGTTGCGCTGGCGACCCGTGAGGCTCCTCCACTGGGAATCTCCTGGTCCATAGACAACAAAAATTCACCTGTAAGTGTGGTGTCCTCTAGTTCTGTGCGCTTTCTCTGGGAGCTACGATCCTGAGCCGCTAGTAGTCAGCCATCTTGGATCTCTCTCCCATTTGTTTCATTTTTTATTGTAGTAAAATACTCATAAAATTTACCATCTAAACTATTTTTAAGTGTAGTCTTCAGTGGTACTAAGTATATTCATATTACCGTGCAACCATCACCACCATCCATCACTAGATTATTTTTATCTTTCCAACCAGAAATTCTGTACCCATTAAATACTAACTACCCGTTCTCACCTTCCCTAAGCCCCTGACAACCACCATTCTATTTTCTGTCTCTGTGATTTTGACTACTCTAAGTATTTCATGAGTGGAATCATATAGCATTTGTCTTTTAATGATTAGCTTATTTTACTTAGTGTACTGTCCTTAAAGTTCAACCATGTTGTAGTGTGTACCAGAATTTCCTTCATTTTTAAGGGTGAATAATATTCTATTGTATGTATATACTACATGATGTCCATTCATCAATGGACAATGGGTTGCTTCCACATTTTAGCTATTATGAATAATGTTGCTTTGAACATGTGTATACAAATATCTCAAGACCTTACTTTCAGTTATTTTGGGTATGTACCCAGAAGTAGAATTGCTGGATTATAATACAGTAACTCTATTTTTAGTGTTTTGGAAAACTGCCATACTGTTTTCCACAATGGCTGTATCATTTTACATTCCCACCAACAGTGTACAACAGTTTCAATTACTCTGCATTCTTACCAACACTTGTTATTGTCTCTTTTTTTTAATGGTAGTCATCCTAATGGGTGTCAGATGCTTGCTTGGGTTTTTAAGTTTACATTTTATTGTAACCACTGTCATTAAAAACTCTCCAGACACATATCCCTCCTCCAATTCCTCTATTGTTGGAAATTTAGGAATTTTCTTTCATTATTTTTGCTATTATAAGTAAAATTGCAACAAAGAGTTGTGCATAAATTTCTGCTACATTTTAGGTTATTTATATAGGCAAGGATTGCTAGATAAAACACAGGATGTCCAGTTAAATTTAAATTTCAAATAAACAATGAATACTTTTTTAGTGTAACCATGCTCAAAATATTCCCTGGGACAAATTTATTCTAAAACAGTCCTCATCATATACCTGAAACTTAAAGTTTGCTAGGCATCTTATTTTATTTTATTTTATTTTTTTGCTAAATCTAGCAGTCCAACCATAGGTACTGTTCCCAGGAGTGAAATGAATGGGTTAAAGCTGATGAACATTTTCAAGGTTCTGGATGCCTATGGCCAAAGGGCTTTTCAGTAAACTAGTGCCAGTTTCTCTCTACTAACAGTGAGTGAGAATGCCTGCTTTCCCACAAAAGTGGCAGCTTTGAGTTATTTCATGTAAGAATAAACAAAAGTTTGCTCTTTGATAGGTGGGAAGTGATCATGTATAAAGTTTTGACTATGAATGAAACTGACCTTGCATTCCGAAGTTTGGTCTTTTGCACTTCCTTTTATGTAAACTATGTGTCCCTGTCCTTGGCTCATTTATCTTTTTGTGTTTCTTGTCAAGCCATACAAACTCTTAAAGGATATTAGCTTTGTGTCTCTCACATTTTGTTTCAAGTATTTCTCTCAGCTTGTTGCCTGCCTTTTAATTTGGCTTATATTGTTTGCCAGAGTAAAGGCATTTGATTATCTCATGTATTATAATCTCTAGGTCTTTCATGATTCTTCCATTGCTTTTAATCCACAGCCCCTTCTTATTTAGAGATTAGATGTATCTATTCACCTGTACTTACTTTAAGAAATCTGTGTGGATTTTGTTTAGTGTTTTCTACATTTAACTCTCTAAACTATATGGAGTGTCTTTGGAAATGGTGTTCAATGAGTTTTTAAATTATTTCTTTTCCTCAAATCTCTAATTTGTTTCAGTTCTATTTGATGAATAAAATCTCTTCCTTCACAATGACTTGTGATAACACTTTAGCCTTATACATAAAGAAAAATCCATTTTCCTTTAAAGTTATCTTGTTTGTCATTTAATCTCTCTGGGCCTTGCTATATTAACTATACAATGAGGCTATTTTATAATTCATTCATACATTCAACAAATATTTATTGAACATCTTCTATAGGTCAGATATATATATATATATATAATTTCTTAGCAGACTTAGCTGAGATTAAAGAAAAAAAAATAAAAATAAAGATTTCTTCCAGCATTACGATTCTAAATGTAAAAGAACTTCATTTATCCGTACATCATTGGAGGAAACTGACATAATTTGCTTCACCTGTTGATTTTTTTTGTCTTATATTAATCTATTCAACTGAAGCTTAATTTTATTCATATCCTTTCCAGAACTTTTACCTCTTATTGCTACAGCATGTCTTAGAGCATTGGCAAAAACTTCAAAATAATTGTTACATCATAAAACGATATAATAAAAGTGATAGCTGATACCCTTGTTTTATCGCTAAAGAGAATGCCTCCCATTTTGTGCCATTAAGAATTTCTTGGCTTTTGATTTAAGGTAGAGGTATTTTGTGTTTAAAAAGTAATTGTCTCTTCTTATTTTTCCAAGAGGTTTAAAAAAAAAGGAACACTTCATTAATTTTATTAAATATAGTTTGTAAAGGCCATTGACATTATTGTATCATTTTTTCTTTATGAGTTTTGCATTTTGAAGTAAAGTGCTACTAACACACAGTCCTCACCACATTATATTATATGGTGCTTTTGTGAACAGCAATTCTAAACTTGAAGTACATGTTAAAACCTTGATTACACACTCTAATTTTTTTTTTTTTTTGAGACAGAGTTTCACTCCTGTTGCCTAGGCTGAAGTGCAGTCGTGCGATCTCGGCTGACTGTAACCTCTACCTCCTGGGTTCAAGCAATTCTCCTACCTCAGTCTCCCAGATAGCTGGGATTACAGATATGTGCCACCATGACCGGCTAATTTTGTGTTTTTGGTAGAGACAGGGTTTCTCCATGTTTGTCAAGCTGGTCTTGAACTCCCGACCTCAGGTAGTCCGCCTGCCTCAGCCTCCCAAAGTACTGGGATTACAGGCGTGAGGCACTGAGCCCAGCCACTCTGATTAATTTTTAAAAATTGAGCACATCTATATACATAAATAGATGTGAGAATGAGAAATTTGAGCACATATGTGTTTGAGAAATGAGTGTGCAGATGTTGCACAAAACTCTGTATGTGCTCTAAGTAGAATGAACCCACAAATATCCCACTAATACTTAGCTTTTATGTCATTGGTCTCCAAAGTAGGGTGTGTGCAAGTTGATTTATTAAGGTAAGAGGAAGAGATTAGAATGTCTATTTTTACTTCATCCTTTAAACTTTTAATTTGTTATGATAAAAAAGACATTCTAATCTTTTCACCTTACCCCAATAAATCAACTTGCACATACCCTATTTTGGAGACCAGTCATATAAAAGATAAGTATTAGTGGGATATTTGTGGGTTCATTCTACCTTGAGCATATACAGAATTCTGTGCAACATCTGCACACTCATTTGAATTCAAATATACAGAATTCAAAATGCCCTCTGAAGCTTAAAGAAAAATTTTTAAACTAGTAGGACAAAACCCAATAATGGTAAAAGCACACAAACCTACACACAGAGAGAGAGAGAGAGAGAGAGAGAGAGGGAGGAAAACAAGTTATTCAACTTTGCCTGACTTAGGGTAAGTTGTGTTGCCTCCTTAGGACTCAGTTTCCTCATTACTAAAATGACAGGGTTGGGCCAGATGCTCTCCAAGCCCCTTCCTGCACTGACATTTTGTGATGGCGATGACCCTGTGGGGAGTATCAGGTTATGGGAGAAGCAGATCTCCGTGTCAGTCAGCAGGGCAGCTCTGTTATTAGAACTCAAGTAGAGTGCAGTCCTAGGATTGATGACCAGGAGTCCAGTGTGCACTAAAATCAATCCTGGCTGTCTCCAGAGGCAACTCTGGCATGTCATAGCAATGGAACATGAAGAAGTGGAGGTCTTCTGGAGTGATCAGAGAAAGACAACATAAGAATTAAAACCTTTTAAAATGGGTCCTCTGAGGAAAAGTTACAGAATTGGGATTCCTTGGACACATTAGGACACATTAAGATGGATCGAGCTCTGAGCTCCAAGCTCCAAGCTCCTCACGGTTGAGCAGCTTGCTTTATAGTGATTGTGACAGTCTTGGGCAAAGTTCTTTTTGTTGCGGGGAACAGAGACCTACCCAAGCTAGCTCACAGAAATTCACAGCTAGGAACACAGGGGTAACTGGGACTTGCAGGAGTAGACACGCTATCAGGAACTTGGGCGTCTCCTGGGAGCTTTATGTTCTAAGCATTCTCTCTCTGAGCCTCTGCTCCATCCTCTGCTCTCCACTTGGTACTCTCAGTTTCCACTTCTCTGTAATATCAGTTCACAGATGGACATCACGGCCCCACTCCATACTTTGCATGACTTTTCAGACAAAGTGTCCATTGGCCATTAGCCCGTTCTCTCCATTTTCAAGTCTAGATTCCCCTGAAATGATGTATCTTAACCTTATCTTTTTGTGCCAAGTCACATCCATCATTAGTTATCACTGGTTAGCCAATAGATGGGTCACCCTTGGGTCAAGTGCCGACCCCTGGTCCAGTCATGTATGAAGAGGGGAGGTGAGTCACATGCTCTCAGACAGGGCTGTGTGGGGCAGATTTCCTCCAATCATTGGGAGAGCAGATTGGCCATGATGAGCACCTTCAGCGAAGAGACTGACTGTCTTTTAATCTGATAGTGATATGAGAACAAAATCAATCTGACCCTGAGCCTTTATACAGGAGTAGGATGTAATAACCCTTCTCAAGACTCACCCTTTGAAATAAGGTGAGACTCCTTCTGCCTTAAGACAGGCTGACCAAGGGCTGCCTCGCTGTGGCAGCGGCCTGGGCTGCAGGGCTTCTGAGAGCCACCTCTTGGCCCATGGGTCTGGGAGACTCTAAAGTCAGTCCCCCGACAGAGCCTTATATCTCCATCAGAAATGTCTGATCTTTGCTGATGGGTGGTTAGCTATTTGCGGACTTTACAGAGCATTAATTCTGACTAAGCACAGAAAGATTTTCCCAGCTTAAAAAGAAGATACTAAAATCTGCCCAAGGACCTCTGCACCCTCCTGGACTGGCTTGACCTATTTTCTTCCATTTTGAATATCAAACTTCCACCTGCTTCTCTGAACCAACTCACAGCCCAGTGCCTCTGAGTGACTGACTTTTCATTTCTTGATCCTACATGTGACTCTTCTGCTCGGCATCCTGCCTGCAATCCCCAGCATCTTACAGGACACATAAAATGGGACATTAATGAACAAGTGGGCGGGGTGATTGTCTATGGTCTTTTACCTGTGCTGGGTTTAATCACAGTTCCAGCTTCACACATAGGTGGGCAAAAAACTCAATTGCCTCAAATGCAAGGGCTTTGAAAACGTAGACTTCAAGTTAGAGTGAGCCTCTATCTACCCCAAACAAAGCTACTCAGACACCTCACTATCTAAAATCAGACCAGAATCTGGAGATGAGCCAAGAGGTGTCTAAGCAGCCAACATTATCTACAGAATCCCATATTGTTGTGTTGAAAGTAGCGTATAATTCAAAACAACAGGGTTCTCAGAGGGCTGGATGGCCCATCACCCTTTAAGAAAGCCTGGATGAATCCTTTGGAAGTAGGAAAAGCTAGGTTTCTTAGAACCTATTTACTTTTTGTTTACACAGAATTTTAGTACATTTGCATATCTGATTTCTCAACCCAGAACAGAATAAAAGATGAGTCCTGAGGTTGCTACAGGTATGAATAAAATAGCATTCTCACCAGGTGCGGTGGCTCACAACTATAATCCTAGCACTTTGGGAGGCCAACGTGGGCAGATTGCCTGAGCTCAGGAGTTCAAGACCAGCCTAGGCAACATGGTAAAACCCATATATACTAAAATACAAAAAATTAGGCGTGTGCCTGTAGACACAGATACTCAGGAGGCTGAGGCAGAAGAATTGCTTGAACCCAGGAGACGGAGGTTGCAGTGAGCCAAGATCGTACCACTGTACTCCTGCCTGGGTGACAGAGCTAAGACTCTGTCTCTAAAAAATAAAAATAAATAAAAGAATAAATAGCATTCTCCCTCACAACATGGAAAAGTGACCACTGCCACAGGAAGAGATCAGAAAATGATACAAAGTAGACCCAAGAACCCCAAAAGCATAGCAATATGAAGAGATACAAGTGGCCACACGAATCTCAAAGGTTTGAGCACTACTAGGTTAACAGTATAGTAACCGAAGTTTCTAAAAATGACCTAAGCAAAACAGAAATGTGAAATTAAGATCAGTATATTCTGTTTTAAAACCTGGTAAGCATATGACTATTTTTAAGAAAAACTTCCATCCAAAATGATGAAATGTTCACACGTGATGTTTATTTTATTTTATTTTGAAATAAGGTCTCACTCTGTCACCCATGCTGGAGTGCAGTGGAGCAATCATGGCTCACTGCAACCTCCGCCTCGCTGGGCTCAGGTGGTTCCCCCACCTCAACTTCCCAAGTAGCTGGTACTACAGGCATATGCCACCATGCCTGTTAATTTTTGTATTTTTATATAAAGACACAGTTTCACCATGTTGCTCAGGCTGGTCTCAAACTCAAGTCATCTGCCTGCCTTGACCTCCCAAAGTGCTGGGAATACAGGCATGAGCCTCCACACCCAGCCACATGTGATGTTTAAAAGAACAACCCTTAAGCTAGCTGGAAAGCTCCACTACCCAGAATGATGTGTTTTGTTCTGGATAACTGAGGTTTTGCTATATAGCTGAAGTTGAACCCTCTAGACCACTTCTTAAAGGACATCATGGTGCCTGGTCTGCCAGGGAAATGCCGTTGCTGTGACTTGTATGCTATTTGGATGAAGGCAGCAGGGGCTGAAGAAGGTTTGACTGTATTTGGTTACAGGCTTTGCTTGGCACCATCTCTTTAAAAGGCTGCCTGCCTTTGAACTAATCCTCTATTTATAATCCAGCTGGAGAGAGGCCTCGGCAATGTATACAAATTCCTAGAATTTACAGAGTGCTGCTCACGTAAGCCCTGAGCCCCCCTCCAGAGCTTCTGCCTGGGCCCTCACTTCTCCAGCAAGGACCCTGAATGATCCCAGAACCGTCTTGGCGCTGCAGTAGACAGGCCGCCTGGCACACCCAGCACCCCACATTCTTGGTGGGAAGCACAGGGCGCATCTGGGAATGGTGGCATGAGTTGGATTAGGCTCAGTAAACACCATCACTCAGTCCTGACAGCCCGCACTGCTCAGAGGCTCTTTCCTAGAGGCCAAGGGTTGGGGCCTCAGGCACAGCTTGCCTCTATCGGCCGTTCCTTTCTTATAGTTCATTCCCTCCCCAACACGACGCCAACTTCACATTTTCCTTTCTTCCCCCCTTGCACAAATTATTGCAAGTCATGGCAGTCTAAATATAGCCCGCAGTCTGCACTCCAGATGCCGAGGCCATGCAGCCCTGACATTCCCCTGGTGTCTTTCCAGCTGCCTCTTGCTCTTGTGTCCTTTCTCCTTTCTTACCCTTGCTTTCTCCCGGATTCTCCTGCTCCCTGCCTCCCAGGCTCCCCTGGTCTTTCCTGTCTTTCCAGTTCAAAGGAAAGTTCCAAAAGCAAGTCCTGAAGCCTGGACAGCCCCTCCCCAGCCCTCCAACAGCACTAGCTGTGGGAAAGGGGTCTCCTCTAGAGAAGAGGCAGAGGTGCAGCATCCTCTAGGATCCTCTGTCATGCGCGCTGTGGGTTCTTGCCCAAGCTTGACTTACTCAACTTTGTCCAGAAGCCATTTATCCTCCTTCCTCCTCATCTGTTTCTTCTTGGGTCCTGGATGCCAAAGAATGACTGGCCACTCCTTCCATTTAATAACCTCCTGTGTTACTGGAAAATGTCTATTAGGACACCCTCCAAGCCATCTCTTTCTTGAAGTTAAATAATATCAATTCCTTTGCCTTCCTTCCATGGCCTAGGTGTACAGAGCTTTAATCATCTGCATGGATTTTCTCTGTACCGTCTCCAAATTGGCCATATCCCCTGTAGGAAGTAGGGCTGCGCCTTGAGTCCTCTGTCCTGCTAAGGGTTCGGCATCTGCTTTGTAAACATATTGAAGGAATTTACTGATACTTCTTAATCACAGGCCCCTAATTTAAAAAGAAGTGCTATAGTGATTATATGTGTTCTTTCCTAACTTGAGGTCCACTCTGATAACAGGCTGGTCCTTTTCTTCACTGAAAGTGAAGCATTTGATTCACATGCACATTTTACTCTATCCTTGTCAATATGCTTGCTCACTCGTTATTAATCAAGTTTTTTAAGCTCTAACTTGGTGGGCTCATGGTGACCCACATCCCACAGGTGGGGAGTATATAACTATTAAGTCAGTCTGTTCATTTATTTATTCAAAAAACAGTTATTGAAAGCTGGGTGCCCTGGTGCATGCCTGTAGTTTCAGCTACTCGGGAGGCTGAGCCTGGAGGATGCCTTGAGGCCAGGAGTTGGAGACTGTGGTGTACTATGAGCATGCCTGGGAATAGCGCACTGTGAGCATGGCACCCCAGCCTGGGCAACCTAGCAAGACCCTGTCTTTTGAAAAAACAAAACGAAAAAGCAGTGATAGGATACCTCTTTAGGACTAGCACTGGATATACAAATAAGAATTGCCTCAAGAGACACACAGACTAGTCCAGGGCTTTTCGATCTCAGCACAACTCACATCTGGGGCCACATAACTGTTGTGTGGACTGCCCTGTACTGTAGGATGTCTAGCAGCATCCCTGGCCTTCACCCACAAGGTGCCAGTAGCACTGCCCCACACACAAATTGTGACAACCAAAAGTGTCTCCAGCCATGGCCAAATGTCTCCTGGAGCCAAAATCACCCCAGTTTGAGAACCACTGGTCTGATGGAACAGACAGATATGCAGATGATCATTACAGCTCAAAGAAGCTCTATCATGGAGACACGGACACAGGCCCATGCATGGAGCGCCCTGGAGCTGAATTCTGAAGGATGGATCGACATAGAGACTATGCTGGAGAGAGGATATTCTAGGCAGAGAAACAGCACGTGCAAAGTTCACAGGGGCATCACAGAGTAATTCAGTTGCCTGATGTGGCAGCTACTGGGTAGGAACAAAAGGATGAGGATGAACCGGGGCTGGCCCCAGTGTCTAGAGGGCCTTGTGTGACTCGGATGTTTGCACTTGATCCTGAGGGTTAGGGAAAGCAGGAAGGTTTGTAAGCTGGGAGCATGATGGTTGGCATGATGGCATGATGAAAGCAGGAGCTTTGATAAGACTCCAGGAAGAGATGATGTGGGCTTGAATGAAGGCAGTGGTGCTTGGGAAGTGAACAGAAGGAGCAGGGTTTGAAAGCCCTTTCTGAAGCAGAACGTGCAGGATGTCTGAGTGGGGATGAAGACAGAGGATAAGCCCAGCGCTACAGAGCTGGTGGAATCCTGGTGGCTCAGTCTTGGCTTTCAGGCTTTTTTCTGTCCTGGAAGTATTCTGGAGTTTGGGCTGTGCCTGCCTTGTCTGGGAAGATGAGGTTATGGGGACAGTTTTAAGTCAGGGAGTGTTTCTGCTCATCCTTCCTCATTTGCTTTTAGATCAGGCTCATGGGAGGTGTCTGGTAGACAGAATCCCGCCCCCCCCCAACTTTTAGGAATTGCATTAAGGAAATGGGCTTCTAATTTTTGTCACTGTCAGTGCCTGGCAGGCAGTTGGCCCTTAGCCTCAGTTTCTCCATTTGTGATGGGAAGAGAACTCCCCGCCCCATTCCCCAGGATGTGGTGCGTGTGAACAGCGCTGTTTCTGGGGGTGGTTTAGACCCCCGTGGGTGCTTGGCACGTCCTGCCTGCAGTTGGCGAGGATCGTGAGTGGTTCTAATCAGGCCTGATGGGAAGGCCCCCGACTCTACCACGGCCTTGAGCGGCTGCCAGCTCCATGACCAGGCCTGCTTCGAAACTTGCCTGCAAGTTATTTTTTTCAGGGTGTCTGGTTCCTGTAAACAGACTTCCCCAAACCCTCTCAGGCTCTGGCTATGCATCCCACTGCCCTTCACGCCCCCCAGCCCAGTGGAAAACCTCAAGACAATCCCACTCCATTTAGGTTTATGCAAGCCCTCCCCTCCAGCTCCCTCCCTGCCTTCCCAGGTAAGTTCGAGTGAAAGGAGAGAGTAGGAGGCTGGGATGGAGGCACCTTAGAGAGAGGCTGGCCCCGCCAGGCAGTCATGATGGTCTCAGGCCTGCTGTGTAACACCTTTCCTCAACACTTACTCTGGGTGGGCTAGGTGAGTGGGTTGTTCCAGGAGGCAAATGGTGAGTGTGTGTGTGTGTGTCTGCGTGTGTGTGTGAGCTTGCTGCCCCCACTCCCAGGAGCCCGGTGCTGATGGCGATCTCTCTCTCAATGCAGGAACAAGGGGCTGCATTGTTAGCTTCCCTATCTCTTGGTTTCTGATTCACCCTGGGCCACGGCAGCCTGAGCAGGTTCACAGCTGCTCAGGGATATACTTTCCAGCACGTTTAGGACTTGGAACAGCCCCAGGTTTCAGGAACACATGGTGATGGGGGAGGGGAGGGGCTCAAATAGACTAGGGGTGTGGGGGAAGCGAGCTACTTCTTTCTTTCTTCAAGATGAATCTCCATTTTCATCATCTGATAGCAGGAACAGTATCTGAGGATGGCGGATGAATTGCAAACCTGCGCAGGTCGGGGGAGAGGGCAGGCGCGTGGGGGAGATACGCAGATTTACTTCATCCTGGCTGAGGTCTTCTTGTGCAGCCGTGTCCCCTCTGACACACAGCTCTTGCTCCAGTTATAGCCTCCACCCAGCCAGGACCTGCCAGGGATGCCCACCTGTGGGGCGCTCTGGCACACATCTTGGAAGTCAGCCCCCAGAGTGGGCCTCTAGCTTCCAGAAGCCATGGCCAAGGGGGCAGGGAAGAGCTGGAGACCGGCCCTAAGAGGTGGGACCTGAGGAGCACCAGGTTCCATCTTACAGATCAGCAGGGTCCTTTGTCTCTGTTGCTAGTGGCTGCTTAAGGAGGAAATCGAGACTGTAATTTCCCAGCCTTTGCCATCTCCCCATTTTCTCTGAGACAGGTAACTGCCTCATAGCAGACAGGAGCCAGGTGACACTGCTGTCCCAAGCATTCTGCTCACATTCAACCACAGCCATTCACCAATCCATCTGATATCTGCTGAGGGTCTTCTAAGAGCCAGGCATGGTCCAGGTGCTGGCTTTTAGCAAGGAGTAGAACAAAGTCCCTGTCCTCCAGGAGCTGGAGAACCCACAGGAATGGCAGGCATTGACAGCACCATGTGCAAGGGGCTCAGGCCGGGCAAAACCAGATCTGAGCACTGTCGGTGGCTGAGAAGCCTGGCCTCTGCTCACCTGGCAGCAGGCAGCCTCCTCCTCTGCCGCCATCTAGCTGGGCCATCTGGGGCAGGGTTCACTTTGAGCCTGGTCATCTCAGCCCACCCACAGACACGACTACAGGTACCCCACCCACCTCCCAGGGCAGCTGAGAAACTCAAGTAGGATTTGTGCATGGAACCCTAAAGTATAGAACCTTTGTCCAGCTCTCAGAGGCTTCTCCCCCTTTTCTCAGTGGGGTAACTGAGGATCAAGGCCCATCATCTGGAAGCTGGTATCGGAACAGGGAGGCTGCTGTGCTGCCAGAGCTTGCCGCCCTCCCGGCCTCTCTGGGCAATGCTGCGTAGAGCTGGCCTCCGTCTGTGCAGGGTGCAGAGCAGCTCTGGGACTTCCACACAGAGCCCCTTTCTCCTGTGCTCTGGCGCAGAACTTGCTCTCAGGGTCCTATTAGAGGGTCAGGTGATTGAAAAGGCGACCGCAGGCTGGCAGTGTGACCTTTGGGCCTGCCTGGGCGGGTGACTGAGTTAGGCCCCAAGGCCTCCCTCCCCTGAGGGGACATGCCAAGCTCTGATTCTACACAGACACAGCAAAGAAAGTGTAGCATGGCAGGGAGGACCGGGCTGAGCTCCTGGCCCCCAGCCCCCATGGGTCACTTGTCCCCTCTGCTTCCCACTGTTCCCATTCACTATGCAAGGTCAAGAACTACCACCCTCTCTTTGAGGATAGACGGGGGAGGGGACAGGGTGTACGTCAGAAACTAGATGAGTTTGTAGCTGAATAAAAGGGTCTAAACAGCCTAGTTAAAATAGGAAAGAACCTCAGTACAACCTAGTCACAGTGCTGCCTGCTAGAACTTTCTACACAGATGGAATGTTCTGGAGCTGCACTGTCCAATAGGATAGCCACTAGCCACATATGGCTATTGAGCACTGAAATGTAGCTGGTGTGACTGAGAAACAGAACTATTTAAACTTTACCTAAGTTTAAATAGCCACATGTAGCTAGCAATATCCATATTGGTCATTGCAGGTCTAGGGGTTGGGGGGCGCAGAATGCTGAGGCTTTGGAACCACAAAGATCCAGGTTCAAATCCTGATGCTGCAGCCAAAACTTAGCACTGCATGGCTGGGGCATGCTGCTTGACTTCTGGGGACTCAGTTTCCCCATCATTAATTTTTTTTTTTTTTTTTTTTTGTAGAGACGGGATCTCACTATATTGCCCAAGGTTGGTCTCAACCTCCTGGCTTCAAGCAATCCTCCCGTCTTGGCTTCCCAAAGTGCCAGAATTATAGGTGTGAGCCACCGCACTGGCCTCCCCATCATTAAATGTAGAGTTGAATAATACACTAAGTGAGCCTGGTAGGGGGCCAAGCCCCAGGGTCCAACTCATAGGAGTCAACAGTTCATTTATTAGGACCGCTGCCTCGGCCCCTGCAGAGATCAGTCTGGGGGCTTCAGGCATCTGTGTCTGGGAGGAGGAGATTGATCCAGGCTTTTTCTTCCTATGTATGTCCTGAAGAAAGCCTGCAGGTAGGAAAAGGTTGTTTCTCCTTAGCATGTGGAGGATTTCACAGAGCAGGTCCAGAAGTGTGGGACTGGGACAGGTTGTGGCTCTTCTGCTCGGAGCTCACCAGCTTCATCCTCCATAAACAGACATCCCTGGATTCGTTTAGTGAGTGGGTGGACCCAGGCTGGACAATGATGGGCTAAGAGGATGTCTCCTGCCCTGGAGCTCAGCCGCCAGCTATTTTCCTCCTAAGCTGCTGCCCATGAGCTGACATTCTTCCTCCTACGCCCAAATCAGAACTTACCTGTCCCACCTGGTAAAAATCTGCTCATTATTTTCCTAAGTGACAGCTGCCTTGCCTTGGTCTGGGCACTGAGGTCTTCCTAAGATCTGGCCCTTCCCTTGCCAAGAAGTGCGTGGCCACTGCACGACTCCAACAGGAGCACCAGGGACCATAAAAAAGGGAGGCTCTGGGCTGGGCTGGCAGGTGAGATGGGGTGGGGAGAGCTCCCCAGCTGCTTTCTGAGGACAGCCACATCCCTAGCCTGGCTCTGTGGGAGCCTCTGAGCCAGCCACCCTGGAAACCTTGGTGCCACCGGTGCCATGTCAGTACAGGCTGCCTGGACTGAGAATCTGGGGCCCAGGACAATCAGCCTTGGCCAGCACTAACAGACCTATCCTCATGGTGCATGGTGCCAGGGGCTCATCTGGATGATGAGGGCCACTGGCCCCTGGCCCCTGCCCCCTGGTGACAATGGTCAGGCAGGAGAGCTGGCAAGTGCCAGGGCAGCCAAGAGTCGCAGAGGAAAATGGCCCTGACAGTGCCGAGGATAGTGAAGCTTGGTTTCCACATCACCCCTTCATCTCATCTGCACCAAGTGTAATCACTCAGCCCTACTTCACAATCCCGCTACAACAAAGAGGAGGGAGTGAACTCCATTCCATCCACAGAGGGAAAGGTGGAGGTTCAGTCACCTAGAGAGAGACTCTGCTAGGGTTCTCCCTGCCTCCTGCCTGACACCCCACTGGATCATCATCATCTTCATCCTCTTCCTCGTCACCACCACCATTATCATCACCATTTATTAAGTGCCTGGTTTTGTGGGGAACACACGTTGTTGCATCATTTCATCCTCACTGCAACTCTGTGAAGGAGGTATCTTTATCCCCATTTTACAGAGGGAGAAACTGACGACCAGAGATGTGATAAACTTGTCTAAAGCCACACAGCTCCCTTGAGTTAGGAGAGAGGCTGTGCAGCCCAGGATATCACTCCCTGCGCAGCACAACCACTCAGGAGAGAGGAGCAGGAGGGAGGAAAGGCTAGTGGGGTGTTCTCTCCTCCATAACATGCCACCAAGCCCAGGACAAAGGTCTGCTGCTGGGGGGGTGGCCGTGTGCCCTGGAAGGAGGGCAGAGAGTGGGCAGCACTGGGGGAAACCCCTGCAGAAACATGCGATCTGTGCTCCCTCCTCTCCACCCAATGAGCCTTTTCCTCCAGGCCAGCCTGTTCCACTGGAAAAACAATCTCCCCTGCCTGGGGACTTGAGGCCTTGGGGCCGGCTGGGCCACCTTCTGGTCTGTCTTCATTCAGATCCCATTTCTCTCCTCTCTGGAAGCTGGGGGAGGGAGTCACGCTGGGGAAGGCGAGGATGAGGCTAAAGTCTTCATCTGTCCCCCTTTAAGCCAAGCAAAGAAAAATAGCCCTTTGCCAAGATCTTTCATCTTAGTCATTTACTCTCGCAGATGTTTTCTGCAATATAAACAAGAAGCAAAGAATGTTGGGGAGGAGAAGAGGGCGGGAGGCGGGCAGAAGGGAGAGGAGGAGTGAATTGACAGCTTTGAAATCTGGGCCTGCAGAGGGCAGGAAGCAGGAACTCAGGAGGGTCCCGCCTGCTCTGAGAGCCTGGGCAACCTCAGGACACTGCACCAGGGCAAGCCAAGGGTCGCTTCCCGGGGTGTCTTTGAAAGAAGATTCTGGAGAGGCAGCCCAGGCCTTGAGTGGGTGGTCTCTCCAGACGCCCTCCCTCTGCCTGGGAAGTGACACATGGACAGCAGCTGCTGGGGCCCTCTGGGCCCAACCTGGAGCCATGCCCTGCCAGGGAACACACCTGCCCACCTTAGCACTCCCTGAAAGTTCTGGGGCAAGGATGCTCAGCCTGCTGCCAACGGAGCTGTCAGCAGGACTGACAGGAGATGCAGACGCCTGCAATGGGCATTAGGATTTGGTTGCCCCGAGGGTAGCTGGGGGGAGGGGAGAAAGAATCTCGAGCTGGAGGGGATTGGAGGAGCATATCCCACAGTGGGTCAAGAAATAAACCCAGGAAATCAGGTGTCCCTGAGCTCACCATTCTGTGAGATTCCTTTTGATGTCAGTAGTTTTTAAACGAATAAGCCGTGGATTACGAACTCAAATGCTGATGGGGGCTGGCAGTGCTCACCCACCGGAGCGAAGCTGGGTGAGCGCTGCCCAGACTTGAAGAAGGCCCGCCCGTCTAAAGGGGGCAGCACCACCCAATTTCAGCTGGGTATTTAAGACAGCCTAGAAATCCAGAGTTCTGTATAAAGTATCCTGTTTTTTTAAATATTTGCACTAATTAAAAACAAAAACAGAAAAATACTGGGCTGGCCACGTGAGACATGCTGCTGAGTGGCGTTTAGTTTGTGAATCATGGATTTGAGATTTTTGCAAAATATGCTGGTTGAATGAATAAATGCTTACTCTTCCTGCTCTTGACTTTAAAAAGGGATTTGTGAGAAGCTTGGAAAAGAATCCAACAGCAAGCTTTTACTGGGCATCTGCCATCTCCCCAAAATGGAGCTAAGCATTCAGATGGATTCAGAGGACTTGGTCTCGCCCTTGAGGATTTGCACTGTAGCTGGGAGACACAATCAGCTCCTGGTGCACAGCCTGGGCAGGCACAGGGTTCCAGAGCACGTGGCAATAGACACTGCTCCTGCCCTCAGAGAGCTACTGTTCTCATCTGTCTCCTGTTCTGTAAAATGGGAACACACAGGAAATGAGACCAATCTTTGACGGTCCTTGGTTTTGTGGCACAGAATGTTTAGGGGAAGGGGAAAAACTAGGCAATGCTCCCCGAGTAGGTGGTGTTTGGGCTGAACCTTGAAAGACGGGTAGGAAGAGCCGCTTGTTTCTGGCTGATAAGTGCATTCTGAAACTGGACGACTTCTCACCCAGCCGAGACATTGAGAACATTGCAGGATCCAGACCCAGGAGCACAGAAATGAGGGAGTCCTGCTTGCTAAGAAAGAGTGGCCATCGCACATCTGCTGTCAACATCTCACCGAATTGTGTACAGCGTCTCCAGGGGAAAGTCCCTTAGAGTCTTCAGGGAAAAGTCAGTAAATGGGTGGCCTGAGCAGAGTTGCAGCCACAGAGGAAGCCGTTCAGGAAGCAGCGAGGGGCAGGCCTGATGTTCAGCAACCTTTTGAAAGGAAAGAGGGGTACAGATTTCACACAAGGGCCCGTCAGGGTTTCTGAGTGTCCGTGGTGTCCTGTGAATGGCTATAGCTTTGAGCTCCTTGCAAGGAAGAGAATGGAAAGGGAACCATCTCTGGGATTATCACACATTCCTCAAACGCACTGCAGGACGGTGGAATTATTTCCGCTTTACAGAACATGAGACAGATCAGAACAGTAAGCCCCCTGAGGGCAGGAACTGTGTCTGTGGCTGCGCGCTCTGCAATCCCTGGTGCCTGCCCAGGGTCTGCACCAGGAGCTGATGATGCTGAATGTGACTTGTCTGAGATCTTACAGCCAGAAGTGGCCAAGGGGAAATTCAGACCCAGGTCTGCTATACCCCAAAGCTCCCACTCCTTCCGTGATGCTGGGGACATCTGCGTCTCCATAGACTCCCAAAGGTTACTTAAAGGAGAATGGTGGATGCTCCAAAGTTTGAAAATATGAGCGGGTGTGCTCCATCATGGGTCACCATGCCTGAGGAAGTGTGAGCATGCTGGGGGTGTGGCGTGCAAACATACTCGTGTGCCCAGGCATTCGAATTCAACAGAGATCCTTTGAGACAACAGCCCTCCTTTCCATGCCAGGTGGAGGTCTCTTCTCCAACAGCCCTGGGTGCGAACATCTCTAGGGGAAGCCGACTCACCACCTCACGCCCCACTGTGACTGCCAGCAGCCTGAGCCCCAGGCTGGCCCTGTTAGCCGTCACCCAGCAGTCTCTGCATTCTCTTTCTGTCCTCCACCAACAAGGCTCTTCAACATGACCACCTTCCAGATACTTGAGGACCTCTCTTTTATTTGCCGGCTCTCTTATTTATCTCTTCTGCTTCTCCTTCACACATTCTCATGTGACACACTCTCAGGCCCCCTCCCCCATCCCCTTGGCTGTCAGCAAATGCAATCTATTTCATTTGGCTTCTCCTTTAAAAGCAGGGCAGTGTCATTCTAGGTGGGATAGACCAGTAAAGAGGCCAGCAGGAGAAATACCTCCCTCACCCTCAACAGTCTTCTTCAGTTAATGTCACCTAAGATGACACCAATTTTCTTGGTAACTGTTCAGGTTGACTCACATCAACTTTGCTGTCAACACACACCCCTGAGTCTTTCATACCTGCCTCATCCCGGGCATGTATAAAAATCCATTTGTTTAGCCCCAAGATTCCAGATATATATTAATGCTATTATAGTTCATCTTGTTACACTCATCCACCATGAATCCAAACTGTTGGTATCTTAGGAGATTTGAATTCTGTTATCCAAGGTGTGAGCTGCCTCTGAGAATTCTTCCTAGTCTCTAATAGAGTTGTTGAAATGGAAGGGCCATGGGAGACTCTGGGACATGGATGGTACCTCCTGTCCAGGCTGACATCCCTCTGTCTGCAGCTTTAGGGCCGGTCACTCAGCACAACCCCTCAGCTGTCCCAGTGACAGTCTCCAGGCTCCTTGTTCTCAAGAGAGCCAAGAGGTGTGTGTTCTGCTGCCTGCCACAATGCCATGAGCTACCAACTTAGGAATCCCATCTCCTCCCTGCAAAAAGGTGCCATGAGTAGATCGTCTTTTTTCTTGGTGAATCCGTGCTGATTCCTAACAATCATCACTTTCTTCCCTAAGCCTTCATAAGCCATCCCTTTCCCTGTAAATGAAAGAAATTAACCCTGAGTCCAAAGCAGAAACCTTCAGACAGCTGGACATGTTAACTCATTATGCTGGACATCTCAATTTGCCCCTCTACAGACACTGCATCCTCTTCTCCGCTGCTCTGTGCCCCAGGAAGCTGACCTTGTGGACCACATTGCTGGGCACCCTTGCCCTCTGGCTTCAGTTGGGTTCTGCCAGTGGGAGGCACCAGCAAAAGATAGGAGGGTGGGGCCGGGTGCGGTGGCTCACGCCTGTAATCCCAGCACTTTGGGAGGCTGAGGTGGGCGGATCACCTGCGGTCAGGAGTTTGAGACCAGCCTGGCCAACATGGTGAAACCCTGTCTCTACTAAAGATACAAAAATTTAGCCAGGCGTGGTGGTGTGCACTTGTAATCCCAGCTACTCAGGAGGGCGAGGCAGGAGAATCACTTGAGCCCAGTAGGGTGGAGGCTGCAGTGAGTCGAGATCGAGCCACTGTGCTCCAGCCTGGGCAACAGAGTGACACTTCGTCTCAAAAACAAAAACGAACAAAAAACAGAGAGAGAGGGAGATAGGAGGGTGGGACAAGGTCAGGATATTTATTTATCCTCCTGGCTCTACTGTAATGGGCCCTTGCTTGGCTGTATCTCTCCACTGCCCCTCTGTGCCAGGTCATAGCCCCTGATGGGTGGCTCTCTCCAGATACTTTCTCTTATGCCTCACTTCCTTTACCCTTCAGGCTGGCCACCCTGCTAAGCCTGGAGGGCTTCACCTTGTCTTGTTAGCTTCCTTTAGCCTTATGCATAACTTGCAAGTAGTTGCATTTCTAAATTCTCCTCAGTTACCCCATTTGAGTGTGCCATCTCTCTCCTGCCAGAACACTGACTGATACATTCATATTTTGAGTCATTGCCTAAAGACTTAGGCTTAACAGTGCTAGATGTAGGAGGGAGTATAGGTGTTGGTGAGAACAGCATGAGAGTTAAAGGCACACAATTTGTGGTCTAACTGATCAGGACTGAATTTGATTTTCACTGCTTTCAGCTGTGCAGCTATGGTTACTGAATTTCTCTGAGCTTCTGCTTTCTCTTCTGTAAAATGGGAGAAGTAATCCCTTCTCACAAATTCATTGTCAGGATTTGATGAGAGTATATTTCTGAAACATTAAATGTAGCATCAGGTGTGTTATAAGCACTTGATACACGTGTTATTCTAGATCATCATGAAGACAGACTCTAACCATTGAGGGTACTGCCTTGGTGCTAGAATACACTAGCAATAAGCTTCAAGGTTTTCGTTTTTCTGGCCTCCAGGGAATTTGGACCTCAGGTGATCTGCCCACACCCTACAGGAGTAAGAAAAAATAAGCATTGTTGTCGCTGTTATTTTATTAGCTAGAGAGGCAGTCAATTCTATTACTTAATTTCAAGATAATTTTTTTTGCAAAGAAAACTCTAGGAGGCTGTAGTTACATTCTTTCTGACACCTTTCTCTTATCTCTCTTCTAAATAATCTTAAAGTCCCCCAACCACCAAGGATGATTCCTACTTATTTAAACTAAGAAAATGTGGCACCTTTTAGCCTGCCCTTACAGAGCTTCTCCTCAGCCCATCCGCCCCCACCCACAATGATGTTCTTACCAAAATAAGGCTCAGAAGAGAGTCTTTTAACTTTGTCCAAAAGCTAAATCTGAAAGAGGTTAAAGGTTCTCTGGTCAGTCACATTTCACCCGACTTTTTTTAGCTGATACAGGGCAAAACAAGCTTCCCCAAAGATCTGGGCCCTGTGAAAGCTGGATATTCTGCCAAGATAGAGGAATATAGCCCTCCCTGTCAGAAAAGAGAGCACAATTCCCTCCTTCATCACCCCGGGGTATCTATCTGCTGCCACTGAATCTCCCACCTGTTCTGTCATGCTAGCATTTGCTCACATTGGATTCATATGTGCTTATTTGCTGCTCCAACCCTGATCCTTACTCCTGAGACTTTACCACTGAACGATCAATGTGTCAGCTCATCCTCTGGGCCATCTTGTGCCCTCTTATCCTCTACCTCCTAGGTCAGAAGCTTGGCGGTTTTCTGGATGTGACTCCTAATGGAAATGCATGACAAAAATGCCCTGGATTCTTAACCAGCGAGACAAACTCCTCTTCTCAGCCTCTTCTACCAATGTCCCTCACTCCTATTTCTCTCTCCTGAGAGCCCTAAGCCCAGCCATGCTCCTTCTGTCCTTTCAGCCCCTTTCTTCCCTTACTCACATGATGCACCAAGGATAAGCATCTTCCTGCCCAGATATATCTGCCCTTCCACATACTCCCATGTGACTCTTTGACCTCTGTTGCTGGAATCTCTTGAGTTAGAAAACTAGAGATGTTTCCAAGACTTTTAAGGCTTTTCTTGGCAAGGTAGCAAGGGGAATGGAGTGAGGGGCCAAGCTCAGGCTTTCTGCCTGGCCCTGGAGAGCAATGCCATGGGAAGGTGACCTCCTCACAGGCCTGGGGGCATCCCAATGGGATGACACTGTTGAGTACTCGATGTCAGGCTCCTCTGTTGCTCTGTCCTTCAGTCAGGATATTGAGTTTTTAGTTAAAAGACAGGGATTGAGCTTCAATCCATAATTTATGGTCTAGGCCAGCGTTTCCAAAACTGTATAAAGAGTTATTCCTGGCCAAGTTCCCTATTAGTCATATGTGTGAAGTGGAAACATCGCTTTGTCAGAAATATACTTCCCCCAACCCATCCCAAACTGTGTCTATAATCAGGCTCTGGAGGGAAGACACTGGGATTAGAGCGGGTGTTGGGAGAGGAACTCAAGGGAAGAATGCTTTACTAACAGGCCTGTATGGCCCTGGCATGGTGATTATGCTAAACACATATGGAAAGGGATCCTGGGGCAGCCAAAAGAAGGATGAGCCAACTTCACATTGGTACTGCCCCCAGAGGTGCTTCTCCACAGATGAACAGATTATGAATGTTTAAGCTTTCTTAATTGTCATTTTAACAAATCATCATTCATCCACTCTTTTCTGGTACCCATATCCCTGTTTCTTCTTGAGGAATCACACACTATGCCCTGGTCTTCTTGATCCATGAGATTTCAGGGCAGCCAACTTTACCCCCAACTCAAGGTGAAGCATAAGACCCAGGCCTAAGCCAATCAGAGCATTACATTCTCTTGAGCATAGTGATTGGTTTAGGAATGGGCATCTGATCAATCAGGGCCAATGAGGTACCTTGAGGTCTTCCCTAGGACTTCTGGGATGGGGATCACTCTTTCCCCTTGAACCTGAAATCTGAGAGGTATAGAGCCTGAAATTGCTGTCATTTTTCTGTCACATGAAACCTGACTCTGAAGCCAACATAGCAAAGCTGAGAGATGAAGAGTACCAAGTCCTGATGACACATTATTTTAGCCCTGAATCCATGTGTCTGATGCTGGCCCTAATTCTGGATCTTTCCATTGCATGGGCCATTGGATTTCCCCTTTGTTAAAGCAATTCGAGACAGACTTTCTGTCCCTGGCAACCAAGGAGCCCTAGTTTACAGCTGTTGTTTAAAAATACATACGTAAGTGTAAATGGAACTAAGAGAAAGGAGACAGGGCCAGCAATAGATCTGTACTGTGCAAACACAATCTATTGCTCAGGGGCACCTCCAGAGGCATATCACACACTTAAATGTGAGGAGAGCAGTACCAGGAGGTCCTCAGGAAAAGGGTGAACCCCAGACAGGTAGTTCCACAAGCAAACATCATCTTTTTGGAAATGAAATTACTAAACAGCCGGACCATTGAGTTTAGTTTTCGTTACACCCCACTTTGTATGCTTAACATAATAATAAGTATTACTGCTATAGTGAAACTCCCTTATTTATACCACCACAATTTCGATTTCCTTATTATTTACCCCCTTTTCCTATGAACTAATAACAATATCTACTCATCATGGAATTACTTTCTCTAATTTAATCTGCTTTTCCTGCAGTATATTATCAAGGTTCCCCAGAGAAACAGAACCAATAGGATCTCTCTATATATAGATAGATAGATTAGATATGGATATACATAGGTAGATGTGGACAGAAGTGATATCTGCCTCTTTCAGGGTTGGCCTTTTGAAGGAACTCAGCAACCATCCAGCTCTGTCCTCCCTGATGACAGCAGTCTTGAAGTCACATGTTTCAGACGGTGTAACGACTGAGATGCAGGGATTTATTTGTCACAGCAGCATAACCTTTCCGATTCTGACTAATGTAGATGTATCTAGAGAGATGTAGCTATAGATGAGATAGAGACAGATGGATTTAAGGGAATTGACGCATGTGACAGGAGTGGCAAGAGGTGGCAAATCTGAAATCCTGCAGGACATCAGGTAGACTGGAGAGCAAGTAAGAGTCGATGCTTCAGCCTTGAGTCCAAAGGCTGGAAACTCAGGCAGAATTCCTGTTGCAGTCTAGAGGCAGAATTCCTTCTTCAGGAAACATCAGCCTTTGCTCTTAAGGCCTTCAACTGATTAGTGAAGTCCACACTTATTTTGGCAGTTACTCTGCTTCACTTAAGATTATAAATGTTGACTTTATTGTAAATCATATCTAAAAAAATACCTTCACAGAAACATGTAGACTAGTATTTGGCCAAATAACTGGGCACCATAGCCTAGCCAAGTTGACATATAAAATTTAACCATTGCACCCAGTTTGAGCCAGTATTCCCCCGTGCTCCTCCATCTATTAGTGAGGGTTCAGCTTTGAATTCCCAGGCCCATACAAAAGTAGACACTGCAAATAATGAACCCTTGACAAAGCTCTGTTAGTTCCCAGATGGAAGAAAATTCACGATGATTGCTCAATTCAGTCTGGACAGAATGCTTTACTATTTCTGTTGAGGTTAAACTATGTAAGTCAGCTCTTTATTATATCTCCTTTGGTTTACTTTTCACTGTTTGCAGAATTCTCCCAGCTACCATCCCAGAAAAGCACTTACGCCCTGCCCCATGGACCCCCAAAAGCTAAGGATGTATCTATCCACAGCTCTAACTGAAGGCAGAGGAGCCTTCAGTAAGGTAACTCCAGGAGGAGAAAGCATTTCCCCATTGTGAGGTCTGTGGGAGATCCTCATCTGAGGCAGATGTAAAGATGCATTTCCCTGGCCTGGGTCTGCTGGGGAACAAGTGATTGCCAGTCCCTGTGCTGTCCATGAAAGGGCCTCACCCTTGCCTGCTGAGGGTCTGGGACAGATCTGCTTCCACTAATAACCCAGGTGCTCATTTTTATTCTCCCTAGTTACCTGCTAAAGTCTCCATCTTGAAATCAAGCCTGGGGTCACCCTCCAGGATACTTGCTCAAGGCAGCCACATTCCTGTGGGCGTCTGTGCCAGGAGGAGATGGTGGGTTGGCAAATCAGCAAGTCCTGTCAGTCCTCAGCACCACTCTGTCCACAGCCTCATGAGAGTTTTGTCTGAACACCTTCTTTAAGCTTCAGGGCCTGTGGCTGATGACTCAGGTCCAAGCCTGATGATACCTGCTCATCAAAAACCACGTGTTCCACTCCACTTCCCGGCCTCCTCTGCAGTTAGGTGGAGGCCATACGACTAGATACTGGCCAAAGGGATATGGACAGAGTCATGTCAGACACTTTCAAGGCTGGCCCTTAAAAGCACTGCAGCAGCCCTGCAGCTCTGGCTTCCCTGATGACAGCAATCCTGAAGTCACATTTCAGGTGGCATAACCACTGAGACGTGGGGATCTATTTGTCACTACAGTGGTAGCCATTCCCATTCTGACTAAGGTAGAGCCTAAAGGGATGATGATCCACAGCTCCCCTCTGTCCCCCAGTCATCTCACAGATGGGGGGAGCTGTTCTTCCTGCACCCTCAGGCACGCTTATCAGTGACATCTCTCCCAACCTCTGGTGAAATGACCTCAGACACCTGCTGTGCTGAGGGTGACAGGTCAGGAGCGGCATCTGCATGTCTGAGGCAGCTTGGGATCTTCTCTGTGCCCAAATCCCCAAGAAAAGGCTAAAACTGGTAAAGTAATTGAACCAAGATGGGTTTTCCCGAAAGACCGTTTACGGCTTTGAGCTCTTTAAGAAAAGAAAGAGAATTTCAAGACCTAAACAGGGCTAGATCCCTTCTATTTTAGTTGAAGCTGAAAAGAAGATATCTTTGCTAGAGTTCAGAAAGAGTCTTATCTGTCGACAACTCTTGCAACTTAAAGGTCCTTCATCACGGAGAGCCTACCAGGCCTGCCACATGGCATGACCCATGAATGTGGGTGGGACTGCTTGGTATTTTCAGACTGTTGGAAACAGTGGCCTGTTGATCTCAGAGAGAGCCAAATTAAGCTGATTTCACTATTTATAATCTCTCCGGAAATAAGCGAAGAAGAGAAGTCTAATTGCAAACAGACTGAACTTTACATAGGAAATATGTAGGTCCCCTGAGGCACCTAGAAAGTGTCTAAAACCCTCACTGCCTCCCTGCCTCCCCTGTGTCCCTCTCCAGAGCACGTAGGCCACATCTAAAGAGGCCTGAGGCTGAGGGATGGCCTTGGACTGGTCAAACCAGCCCAGCCAGCCCCTTGAGCCTTGGGGCAGGGACTTTTGGATGAGAAACAGGAAGACATTTGCCCACAGCTTGAAACATGGCTTTGGGAAGACTCTTTGTTCTCTCGCCCACATTATTTTTGGTTTTCTAGTCTTTCTCTATTCTGTGCTTGTCAAATTCCAGGCATGGAAGGCTTTCAAACACACTATCAAACCTGCCACTTACACACATACACACACACACACCCCCCCCCATACACACATACACTCCTCACCCCCATTGTATTCCCACCACAATCCCATTTGTAGCAGAGCCCTGGGATTTGTAGCCAAGTGGGGCCCAGTAAGAGCTTTGTAACATTTCACATGGCCCCTGGCCTTCTGTAACAACTCCAGAGCTAAAGTCCCAGCCAGAACCCTGGGCTTTGCTGGCAGCTGTGCTGCTGGGTCACTGTGGGAGATGAGACAAGGCCCTGCGACCTGCTGTGCCTCAGTTTCCCTGCCTGTCAGTTTGGACAACCATGACTGCAGCTAATTCTGAATTGCCTGCCTGCTGGTGGGACCAGGCCCTGGTGGTGGTGGGGGTGCGGGTAGGGGGAGGCTCAGATTTATGGCACGGAAGTCCCAGAATGAGTCAAAGAAGAGAGAGACCAAAATAGATCAGGAGCCAAGTGCCCAGAATGGCAGCCAGAGAAGATTAGACACGCTGCCGAGAGAACCGTCCCAATGACTTTACAGAGGGCTCTTGCTCATAAACAGCCACTATGTTACCGTAACTTCCACAGACCAGGCCGACCCTTCCTTGTGACGGGAAGTTTGGGATTGGAACTGTCCATAGGCTCTGCTGTTGCTGAGGGTGCCCTGGGAGCTGGGGCTCTTCCAAAGGAAATCAGCATGGGTCTCCAGGGCTTGGCAGAACAGTGGACAGATGGACAGTTTTGAGTGAGAAAGTCATGGTTAGGAGGCAGGGAAGAGTGGCAAGTGCCCCCCACCGCAGCTCAGCTGGTGGTACTAAGTCTTTCTTTATGGGCATCTCTGCTGAAAAGCCCTTCCTCCCATACATTTGTTTCTTGGTCTCATGAATCCAAGGAGAGGGCACTAGGCCAGGACGACAGATGTGGAAAGAGCCCAGAACTGCTGCCATAGTTCCCATCCCTGGGAGCCCCCAGGCCCCAGCCATGCCCAGCAATGGCTTTTTCCTCTCACATCCTGACCCCTCACATCTCTGTCTCATTACAGAGTCCACCCTTGCCCTCCTGGCCACTTGCTACTTTTAGTGCTCCTCTCGTGGAGAGCAGTCCTGGTGGGTCCATGCACCCTCGTCTTCCATTGGAGCGCTTCAGGCAACAATGGAAAAACTTGTCTTCCAGCAACGTGGTCGAAGGCCAGAACTTGCCCGTTTGAAGATAGAGACACAAGTGTCTCACTTCTGTACAGAAGACCCTCTCTTTCTTATCACTGCCAGCTCTCAACCACCCATCCGTCTTCTGCTCATCTCTGCTGGAAATGCTACTAGCCAAGGTGAGCCAAGCCAAGCAGATGTTTATGGGCTCACAGACCCTCCAAGGATAAGGGTCTCTTCTGTGGCTACCAGATTGCACCCTGATGCCAGCCAGCTCCTGGTGTCTGCTGCTGGCCCTCCCAAGATGGTAGCCTGGGGAGACACAGCTCAAACGCTTGATCTCATCTCTTCCCAGTTTAGCTCTAATGGCAAAATGAAACTCCCTGCCAAGAGAAAGTCAATTTGGACTGTCCAAAGGGGCACCCATGATAACTGGGCAAACCATCCATCCTAAGTTGGTCCATGTGCTTTGAGACTTACACTAGGTGGGCCAGTTGAGGAAGGAGACAGGAGGAAGAAGTCCAAGGCAAGTGTCAGATTTTTGGACAAGCCATTGCTGGCAACATGTCTCTATTTGGAAAATATTGCACAGGAACTTACAGTGAAAAAGCAGCTTTCAAAGCCCTCCATAATGTAACCCTATCTACCACCTCTCCAATCTGCTCTGCCATGCCCTCCCCCTGTGAATTCACCTTGGCCAGACCTACAAACCCACCCCATATCCTCCTCCTCCATCCCTGCTCTTTGTCCTTGCTCATTCCATTTCCTTTGCTCGAAATATCTGTCTAGATTGTGCCCATTTTCTGAGTGGTCCAGCTTCAACTCTGTTCTCTCCCCCAACACCCTCACCCCGACAAACCTCTGGGGAGCCTGTAGTTGACATTTTCTCTCCTTTTGTGCTCACTGCACTTTTTGCCTACCCTACACAGTTTAATTATTGAAAACCACCTTATATGTTCTATTTCAGATGTGTTGGCTTTAATGAATCTGTATGTCCCCCAGCCTTGTCCCAGAATTCTTTATATGTCCCAAGGATGCCTCCACAGTGCTCTGAACACTGTAGGGCCTTAGGAAATACTGATGGCTTTGATTGGTTATCAAAAAAAATAATGAAGTGACCAAAAAGATACATAACCAGGAAGACCTGTAGAAGTGTTCAGCAAAAACTGTGAGTGGTTCCAGGTGGTCCCTTCTTAGGGGCAGTGATATAATGGGTTTTCCTTTCCAGACAGTCCCCTGATACTCCTAGAATCCCACAGAGGCCCATGGAAGGTGGCGTTGGGTGGACAGTGTCCAGCAGGCAAACAAGGCCATAAATGCAAAGCCAGAGAATCTAAACAATGTTCGCTTTACAACTCCAGGTGATGAGAATGGTATTTATAGACTCAGTGACATGTTTGAAGCTGTGAGTCCCAGAGGCTAATATTTTAAGCTGGATATCCTGAGACCCAGACGTTCTGTTTTTGTTCTCCTCCCCATCCTTCCCTCCTGTAACCCCTGGAACTTTCCATGCAATTTGGACAAAAGCATGAAACCTCTATTGTTTCTCAATCCTTACTGGTGCTAGGGAAGGATTTAAGAACTGCTTCGTGGAAGGGTGATTTGTAATGAGTGGAAAACATTCTGAGGCCTCAAGATGACATTTGCCATTACATCAAAACTTCCATCAGAGAATTTCAAAATTTTAGGCAGAGACAAGGGCCTTTCTACCATCAGAGAACTCCAAGGGTAAAGGGGCTAGGGGTTGGAAGAGTGATGCCTTATTTATAGATGAACCCATCTCAGCCCAGAGGTTCTGGAGAGTCTAGGTCCACCTATTTAAGAACTTTCTTTCTCTTAGGCCATTTTTATATTGGGTAATAATTCCTGAGGCAAATCTATAAACAAAGGGTGGGAACCTAAAACTTTGCTATTTATATAGCCCTGAATAAAATGGGGAAATCAGTGTTTTCCTTCAAAGCAATCTAGAAAGTACTAGCCAAAGAACAAATTGCAAACAGCTACACAAGCATCAGGGAAATCCCATCGATCATAAGAGATGGAAAATAACCATGAGATCATCATGCTCATCTCCCCCGGGGTCTGGACATCCAGGATGCAGCTTCACAGTGCCCCTTCAGAGGGTGTGGTGGGCACTACCTCTCTCTTGCTTTGCACTGTGAATGTGCTTCTGATTAGTCTCCCATACATCCCCTGAAGACAGGCAGCAGCCACAGAACACAGTACCTCATGCATGGAAATTAAGTCCAGAACATTCTCTACCTGGTGGGGTTTTTGTTGTTTGTAAACAACTCCAGATGTTCACAGTTCACTCAACCGTGCTGGCTGGTTTTCATGCACTAGGCAGACCTGGTGAAACTGAAACATGCACTAACTCCTGTAGTCACTTTAGGTCCAATTCCAACATTTTGAAGCTCTCAACACAGGAAAAAAGTCGTACCTGTTTTCATGCTGAGAAAAGCAGATAGCTAATCTGTACCAGGAAAACAAACAAGAATAATGATCTGAAAATAACTTAGAAGTTTTTGTTTTCACCAGAGGAAGCATAGTGAAACACATACACATAAGACATGCATGCATGTATGAACATATATATGCATGCACATACATATACACACATGTATGCACACACGTACATGCACACATACATACACAATGTATGCAAGCGTGTGTTCATGCACACATACATTCACATACTGTATGCACATATATGTATACATGCACACATACACATACTGTTCATACACGTACACATACTGTACACACGTGTATACATACACATACTGTATACATATGTACATATATGCACATACACATACTGTGTAAACATACATGCACATACACACATACACATACTATGTGCACACATGTATACATGCACACATATACCCTGGTACACATGTACCTGTACACACATGTACACATACTGTACACACATGTATACATGCACATACACATTCTGTACACACACGTGTATATATGCACACAGACATACTGTGCACACATGCATGCACATATATACATATATACATGCACACACATATATACACATACTGTATATACGCTTATATACATGCACACCCACACACATACACATACAGTATGCACATATATGCACATACACTGTACACACACATCTATACATGCACATGCATATACACACATACACGTGTACATATACATCTGCACACATGCACACATATATACATGCACACATACACACACATACACATACTGTACACACATACACACATATATACATGCATACACACATACTATACACATACACAACGTGCACACATATACATGCACATGCATACATATACACAGACATGTACACATACACATACATTTACATGTATACATACATATACACGTTTTTCCTCCTAATTACTAAAATAAATGTTCAATGCAAAAAACAAAAAATACAGAAAGACACAACTAGAAAACTTGATATTTTGTCGTGTTCCTTCCAGAAATTTTCTATGAAGTCACCTATATTCTCATGTATCACACATATTATAGGTTACATTATGTACTATATAATATATAAATGAGGAGGTATATAGAGGTCTTTTTAGATATGCTTAATGAATATATATTTGTATATTTTAATTAAAATCTCACATAAAATATGATATTAATTTTATTTATTTTTATCCTAAGGTAACATATTAGTTGTAGAAAGTTAGAAAATGTATATGAGCAAAAGAAAGATGAAAATCATGTATAGTGTCATCATTCAGAAAAGAGTACTTTCATTTGCTATATGCCTCCCTCACTTATTTAAATATGCACCCATAAGTATAAAATGGTAAGTCCCATTACACAGGAGTATATGTGCAATGGGGTATATGTTCCATAAGTAGGCTAGGGATATCACCAATGAGCGTCTTAAACCACTGTTTCCTCTTTCCCTTATGGCTTCCCAGCCACAGACCCACTTCTCACTGTGGAAGGGGACACCGCCTGGACGATGGGCCACTGCTCAGCCTTGGGGGTCCGTGCTGACTCTCTTGAGTTGCTAGAGGCTTTGTGGAAAGATTTCTAAATTTTAAAATCTTTTTTTAAAGTGCCAAGTCAGATGGTCTGATAATGGGACTTTACCATAAGCCATAGTTCAGAAAAGACAGTCGATAGCCTGAGGAAATTTCCCCTCAGATAGGAAGGGAAAGTGGACAGCTCTGCCCGGCCAGGCGGAGAAGCAGAGGAGAGAGGGGACAAAGTAGCAGTTAGAGAAGCAAGGCTTGCCTGCCTCCCTTCCTTGGGATAATATCTCAGGGACTAGGGTGTCAGTAAAAAACAAAGGGAGCTGAGGAGGGGTCTCAAACAATCTGGGTTAGGGCCCTGCTTTTCTGAGACGTAGTGTGAGGAGAGTCCAAGTCTCGAACTTAGCAGGCACAGATCCAGCATGGTACCACGGGATGGGTTAGGAGTGAAGGAGGGATTCAGCCTCTAGGCAAATGGGCATGAGACGACCTCCTATTCTCACAGCTTGCTCAGGCATCTAGTATATGCCTGATTCCTTTATGGCCCCAGCACAGTCACGCAAAGTGCTAAGAAAAGGCTTGGGATTGAAGAAGCCACAGTTTTTCTCAACCTTCCATTCTGAGTCAAAGGAGAAGAAATATGACTAATACCCCCACTTTCTAATGCTGTTCAATTCCATTCAATGGAGTTCCCACCCAGCTTGAGGAATAAGCTCTCTTTCAAGTTTAATTCATCCTATTCTATTGTGGTACACACATTACACATGTCAGATTAAGGTACATACTGGGGGACCCCAGCACAGACCCTGTGCCACTGCCTGGGGCCTTCAGAGCTCTGAGAGGGTTAGCCCAGCCATTGTTCTGTCATCCTATTTCTGATGAAATTATCTTCTCCCTGCTCCTCCAGCTCCACCACATCCTCTTCTCAATCCTCCATCTCCACCTGCTTCTCACAACCTCTCTTCCATCCCCTGCTTCTGTGAGTCTTGGAGTGCTCCTGGTAGTAGCCAACCTAGGCCAGATAGAGCCAGGCCTTAAGGCTATGGTGAGAAAGTCAGAAAAGTGGAACAGGAATGAGCATTGGGGTGGAAAGTGAATAATAATACCTACTGTCATTATTATTATTATTTCACTTACAATGATTCTTACTATGTGCCAGGCACTGGTTTAAGCATTTTACATGTCTAGTATGAGCTCATACACTTGTGCTAACTCATATAATTAACTCAAATGCATGAGTTCATACTGCATATGTTACAGCCTATGGGGTTCAGTGCATCTATGATCCCACTTTAGAGATGAGGAAACCTAGGCATAGAGAGGTTAAATGACTTGTCCTGAGTCACTCAGCTAATACATGGAAGCTAGAACCCCACCACAGAAGGCTGGCTGTGGACCCTCATTATAAGCCACTGTGGGGGGACACCAAATGAGCTAGGCCAAGGCAAGTGGCTGCATTTGGTTTGGGAACGCAAGGTGACCCATAGAGGTCCCACAGAATCAAAATCAATCCATAATAACTTCTGGGAGATTTGCTAGGAGGCAGGGAGTTTAGAGTGCCTATGGCTCCTGCTCTGTAGCTCTGGAAACCGAAGCCGGGGAATTAGGGCTACGTGACATGCCTGCAGTTGCAAGAGGTAGCTGCAAGAGTGGAATTCGCATCTGCATTGCACACTGGGTGGGGCAGAGCTAGCGTTCAGGAAGGTGTGCATGTCTACACCTGCACAGGCACTTCTGGAGGAGGCAGGCGTGGCGAGCCCCTTGCTGAGGAATCCAGCCAGGGAAGTCATCCTTTGTCTCGCTCTGGTGGCTTTCAAGCAAAGAGCCCAGTGTGTTTTGCAGGCGTCCATTTACGCGCTTAGAGCCTGAGCTTCACTGACTGAATGACAGGTGTCCCCACCCAGCGTCCAGGGTCTGTGTCTCCACATGCAGGCAGGGCCAGGGTGAGGTCAGGATTAACCAGAGAAGCTGTGCTCTTCTTGCAGGGCCACACTAGGCCGGGAGGGGCGGGGGGCGGTCCTGCTGAAGCGAGTGGTCCTTGGAAGCACAAAGCGTGGAGCCAGAGGCCAAAGGCCCCAGAGGTTCTTCACCAGGGCCTTGTGAGGGGACTGTGCTCCTCCCTGTCACAGATGAGGAAACTGAGCCTCCAAATTAAACCTGGAAAATGATTTCTGGAACCTCAAATCAAGTCTACTGGCCCCTATCCAAGTCTATCTTCCAATACACCATGCTGTTTTGAGTACCTGTGCCATTTAAAATATCAAGCAGAATGGGGACTTGTAGAGTCTAAATCAGGCTCACCCTGGGGAACAAGTTCAGAGGAGCCCCTTGGTATCCAGGGCAGACTATTCTTTGCCCAGTGATGGATGCATTTGAGCCCTGCCTAGAGGCAGGAGAGAATCCTTGTGCACCCTGCAGTTGCACTGCTGCTCCCGCCCCGGCCTCTTCACATGAGACACAACATTTTCATACATGCGCCTCCCAGTGTGTAGTGTCTCTTTTCCTCCAACCCCCTCTCCTTTCAGCGCCCCCTGAAAGCCCATCTCCTGTAATGAAACCACAGCTATCTTCCTGAAAGGAAAATTACACCACCTCACCCATTTGCCCTTTTGCTCCTCCTTGGTTCTAAACCCTGTAGTTCTCAACTCAGGGTATCTTGTAAGTCCTTGTGTCCTTTATTCTTGGGCATGGCTTCAGCGTGGGTGTCCTCCCCCGTATATACTGTCTTACGTGTCGAGGCGTGTTTGTGGTTATTTTGCCCAAAGGAAGACACCATCCATACAGTAAGGCATTGGCATCACTCCAGTGGCTTTCTGGATCTAGCTAGGGCTGTGACGGTGTCAGTCCCCATGACACAGCCAGGTCCTCTTGGGTAGGTATTACTGCTGTAGGCCTCTTTGCAGGGCCCCATTGCAGGCTGATAAGATGCCATCTGGGTACACAGAGGTCTTCTGCAGGTCGGCCCTTTCCCAGCTCTTCCAGCTATTTTCTTCCCCCTCCCAAATGCTCTACCTCCACCTCCACCTTCACAGGGCCATGAATACTGGGTCCCTTTCCCGTGCCAGGCTCTGTGCTAAGCACTCGCCATGCTTTATCTCGTTAACCCGCACTACAACTGGAAAAGGTGGATATTTTAATCCACATTTAACAGATAAGAAAAATGAGACTTAGAGAGATAAAATAACTTGCCCAAGGTTACGTAGCTAATAAATGGCAGGGCCTGGATTTGAACCACTACGTTCTTAACCACTGAGCTCCACCGCCTTGCCTTGTTCAGTCCATGTTGGCTGGTTGATGGCCCATCCTCAGAGATACCTGTTTCTGCAGTGAGCACCCCCCTCAATCCTTTGACAACACCCTCACCTCCTCAGTTTACACCCATGAGCCCTGAGCCGAATCTGAACCTGTTGAGCTTGATCAAAGAATGGATTGTTATTTGAAAGAGAAAACAAAAGATGAGGATGATTCATTTTACTCTCTTCTTTAAGCCACTATGTATTGAAAGCCTTCTGTGTCTCTAGCACTGTTTTAGGTCCCACATGAAATAAACAGAAACCCCTGCCCTCACAGAGCTTACCGTGCAGTGAATTAATAGCATGCCACGTGCTGACAAGCTCTAAGAAGAAAGACCCATCCAGAAGGAGGAGTGGGAACCCTGGGAAGTAGGGGGGCAGCTGCCTCCCTGCCCTGGCAATTGAGGGATGGCCCAAGACCTCAGCTTTTCATGGGGATGGGTCATGTTCCAAGGCCGAGAGTGCTGGAGAGGCTGTGAGGGTTTCGGGGGCACGGAGGTCTCTGAGCCTTCTCATTTCTGCTGGTGGTGATGTGGAGGCCTAGGTGTAAGCAGAAGCAGTCCACCTGGAACTCCAGCTTCTGTTGCACGAAATGGCCTTGTTGAACATGATAGTATATACAGATTCTCTTCCATTATCAGTGAGTGAAGAATCCCTTTACAAAATTTCAGTTCTTCCCCCTGCCCAAATGCTGCACTTCCATCTCCACCTTCACAGGAATCATAACCAGATTTCCTCTTCTGACCCACCTCTTCCTTTCTCCCTCCTCCCTGCCCCTGCCCCTGCCCCCACCCCCTCAAATTGGTTTGGCCTAAGGCCATGCAGAGTAATTTACCTAAACCCAACAAATATAATTAGAAAAGTAAATATGTGAGCCAAAAGAGTCTTATACTGTATTTTAAAATCAAATGTAAATAATTTATAACACCATGGTGGGAGGTGCAAAGGCTTTCCAAGCACCGTGTCCTTTACACCTATCATCTCCTTAAACTAACCCTCACTGCAAACTTGTGATCTAGGCTTTATCATCCCCATTTTGTAAGTTAAAAAACTAACAAACAAAAAAGCCCCAAGACTTAAAAAGGAAAAGTAACATTTCCAAAGTTACATAAATATCAAGGTTGAGTTTTTAACCAAGGTATGTCTGACCCCCAAGTCTGTGGTAGTTCTGCGCCCCTTTAGTCCCAGGGAGGCCATTTATGCAGAAAGAGTAACAGTGGGCAAACTACTTTACCTTCCACTGCCTCAGTTTTCCATCTGTAAAATGGGGCCAATGCTGATAGCTAACTTTCCCCTGAACCTCAGTTCTGTTCTGGTGAGCACATAAACTGGCATATAAGAAAGGCCACAGAACTTTCAGATACTGCAAAATTACAGTATTAATCCTACCCTTGAATTTAGAAATGATTATGGCTTTTCTACCATTTAGTCTCATTAGTATCCAGTGGTAGATTTCAGTTTAGAATATCTGGTTGATTTTTTCACATTCCTGTTCTGAGAGTAGTCTCTGACTGCTGACTGTGAAATCTGTGTTGCTCTCTTCCCAGCAATTAGCATCTCCTCTTCCACAGCTGTACTTCAGCTGTACCTCAGGCCCCTGATTGCCAAGTTGTATAGATGTTCTATAGTGTTCTTTCTTCTGGAATCCCAAGGGAGCAGTCCATATACACTCCTTTCCAGTAGCATGCTGGTAAATGTTTAACAGCTGGCTTTCCGGTTGTGAATCTGATGTGAACATTGGTTAATAATTACGTCTACAATAATAAGTAAGACAAAAGTGAAACAACAAAGATGCATTTCAGAACTTCACTGGTTTTTTTCCATAGGAGCTGCTTTTTTGCTGAATCAGGTAATAGTTTTCAAAAACTAGAAAAATATTACCTGAATATTTTCTGTTATTCACAATGTCACTGCTACAGACAGAGCACACTTTTACATCTAATCCTACCGTATTAACATTTTCTCTATCACTGCCTTAAGTCTAGATAATCAACACAACAATAAATCAAGGCCTGAGCGTAGAGTGTACCGATTTCTGTGGTGTAAATATTCTCACCACAGCCAATTTCAAGCTACCAATGTGATGTTACTGACTGTGGAATCGGGAAGAGAGTCACAGTAGTATACCACTCTATAGTATTCCCACCATATGTATAATTGACATAACTCAAGCACATAGATGATAGTAAACTGTAGTTTAAAAAAAATTAGGATCTGATCTGATCTGTTGTATGATCTTTTTAAAATATAATTAATTAATTATGTCTTTATATCATTTAATTTTTAACAATGGCTGTGTTCAACAACCAGCTTGCAAAATTCCTGAAAATTTACCAGTCAGCTTTCACAGGCCAGTGCAAGCTTCAGCACACCACTGTCCCCATTCCTCTTCCCGTTAGCCCTGATGGGCCCTGTGCCATCTGATCGCCACACCCTGTGTTAAATAGCTCCAGTTAGTCCTGATCCACGCAAATCAAGAGAACATGAGTCAATGCTCAGCTTCTCCAAATAAACAACGTCAACAGCTTCAGTCCAGTGGAGTGACTTAATGATCTGTTTCCTTCAATAAACTGTGATTTCTGAACTCAATTCAGATACCTGAGCATCACAGTAAGCCGAGAGTGAGGCCTGGAGGCGTTCATAATGTAATATACTAAGTTTAAACTTGGCAAGCAGATGACATTGTGAGAAATGGATTTTCTTAGGCCGATTTTGGGAGTTTGGGGTATTTTTTTAAGAGTTAAGCCAAGGCAAAAAAAAAAAAATAATAACCCTTGCAATACATCACTTCACAGCTGGTTAGCCCGGGAGAGGCTATTCTGGGATATTCGAGCTAAAGAACCTCTTTTTAAACTCCAGGCAAACTGGAATCAGGATGTGGAGTTTTTATTTCTGTCTGTCATGGATCTACTATGTAATCTCTGTCCAGTTAGTTCCCTGGGTGGGCCTCAGTTTATCTTCTGGAGAAGTCAAGTCAATTGCCTTTACCTAGGGCATTATTAGATTTTTGAATTGTGGAGACTGAAAAAAACACAGTTGGTAGGGTTTATCAGAGGGTTTGAAGTGTCCACTTGAGGTGTTCTAACGAGTGGAGAGTCAGGGAGGGGCGAAGCTGAAGTAAGATCCTATAAGAAATGACAAATGAGCAAGATGTAGCAGAGAGGAGGAGGAAGAGGTATAGGAAGGTGAAGGCGGGGTGAGGGCCTCCAAGCAACGTCCCGTGAAAATGTCAGGCAAGTGGCTAGAGTAAACTGCGTCCAGTGTTCACTTTTCCAAGACGGAGAGCGTGGGCGTAAGATGACTTAGTTACAGAGGAAAAGGCAGGCAAGATGGAGCGGGCAGGTGCCTTTTGTCTGGGTTTGACAAGAGAGTTTCCTGGGTAGGGAAGGAATGTGATCAAAGTTATGATTCTGAGGCCTGCCTGGAAGATGACCAGGGAGTAAGCAAACTTGGAGGCAAAACCAGCCTCCCGAACACCCGTGTAATATCGTGTCCTGAGCCATTGTATGAATAATCTCCCTCCTGTTCGTCGGTAGTCTTTGTAGTTCTCAGGGTCACAAGCCTCTCTCCTCTGTTGAAAGTGTGAACCAGCCCTTTGCATGAAGAAGCATTAGAAGGGATCACTGCTTACTTCTTCAGTTGTCAAGAATACACACGTGTCATGGATATGAATAATACAGTGGACTTTGGGGACTAGGGGGAGGGGAAGGTTGGGAGGGGATGAGGGATAAAAGACTACACATTGGGCATTGTGTACACTACTCGGGTCACGGGAGTACCGAAATCTCAGAACTCACCACTAAAGAACTTATCCATGTAACCGAAAACCACGTGTTCTCCAAACACTATTGACATTTAAAAAAATTCCCACCATGCCTTAAACTTATGTCATCTTACTTTCTTTTGTCAGCAGCCTAGAGGGAAGAGGACAGAATCCCAGTTTTAGCATCAGAGCAACTGAGACCTACAGAGATTAAATGACTTGCTCCAGATTACAACTGAGACTCAAACCCATCGTCTGGCCACAAATCTTGTGCCCTATCTACACCAGTCTGTCTCTGGTAAACCCAACTAGTTAGTCAGCTTTTCCCATCCATAGCCAGGTACCTTTTTGAAATAACAAACCATCTGATCTCTAGAAAAACTGAAAGTCCAGTTCCAGTTGTCAGATACGCCAAGCTCCAGAGAGTCTTTCCCAAAAGTTCTCTGGAAAGCCCAGGGATTCCGAATTCCAAAGCCAGCCGTATTTGAATTTCCTCTATAAAGAGATAGTCCCTCCTGGTTTAGAACATAACCTTCCTCATTAGGCTAGTTCCATGTTTTGTAATAACTTTTGCTTACACCACAAAATTGTCATAGATTATGAAAACACAAAGGCCTTGGAAAAAAGGCGCAGAGTCCCCTGGAAGTCATTATTTCTTCTTTAGCAATTGCTGAGTTAAGCACCATAAATATGGTTCCCATCCTGCTTCCCTTCCCCCGCCCTCCCCGCCCCCCACGATCTGCTGGACACATGTTCAGAAGAAAGCAGGGACGTGGGGGTGGAAGAAGATTCACATGTCATGAATCTTGAGCACTGAAAAGAAAAAGTGGGGAGAGGGCGGGGAGTTTGCAGCCCTGGAAATGGAATCTCTGAAGGATTTATTGCCTTTGAGTATCTCACAAGGCTTTTTTTTTTTTTAATAAAAATCTGTAGCTTATGGCTTTTTTTTTTTTTTGTATAGGGCAGTAAACAAGAGCTCTGAAAGGGGAAGGAAGCCAGGAGAAAGCCAGCTCCATTAGTCACGCAGCAGCATATCCTGTCACAAAGGACCCCAGTTGAGTAATCGCCCAAAATATGCCTGTTATTTTTTTTCTGTCAGAAAAAAAAAAAAATAGGGCCTGCCAAAATGTACTGTAAAAAAGAAAAAAAAAAAATCTGGTCTCTCAGGCCCAGAGAGGGAAAGGAAAATAAAGAAGAAACAGGCATAACGGAACCCTCTCCCCAACTTACCTGGAAAAGAAAAAGCCTTCAGACTTTTCATTGTAACAGAGCCCGGCAGCCTTGAAGAAAGCTACAGCCTTGGGATGGTCCAAGTCTCAGAGTCTTCATAGCTAGTTGCTGCCAAGAGCTTAGAAAGAGGAGGGGTGGTCGGGGAGGGTGGAAGGAGGAGGGCACTGGGGGACAGGAAAAATGAACAGAAAGTGGCCCAGGATATTGAACCAGTCCTTTGATGAACTTCACATGGGTGAGGCCATTGCTCATAGGACCCTGCAGGAGCCCACACTGGTTCCATGAATATTGCATGAGCCCAGCAGGGGCCAATGATTTCCAGCCAATGGCCAAGCCTGCTCCGCAAGCGTTTCTGATGGCCTCGGCAAAACCTGCGCTGTCTCAGGCCTCCACCATGCCCTGTGAGTGCTTGGGCCACAGACTGGACAACAAAGACTTGTGCGGAAGGACATTGGACTATGGAGAGGTCTGAAACAAGGGGTGGGGAGAGACAGGCTGGTCAGAGCTGCCTGCAACTTCCCATATTCTCCTGGATTGGCTTTCTAAAACCCAGGCAGACAGGCTTCTGGTGGGAAAACTGAGGCCCAGCAAACAAAGGTGTTCTCAAGCCCAGTTCAGTCACTGCCTCTGTCCCATGCTCTCAGTCTCATGGCTTTCAGGACCAGGACACAAGAGAAGGTACGTCCCAGCACAGAACACTCTTGGAAAGCCATCATTTCCCTCCTGCTGACATTCTGAGCCACTGAAGAGTTGTCCATGGGAACAGGCTTTCTGTACCCAATTGACCAAGAAAGAGCAGAAACCTTCTCCTTAAGAAAGAAAGTAGGCCAGACACGGTGGCTGATGCCTATAACCCCAGCACTTTGGGAGGAGGCGGGAGGATTGCTTAAGCACAGGAATTCAAGACCAGCCTGGGCAACACAATGAGACCTCGTCTCTACAAAAAATTTAAAAATTAGCTAGGTATAGTCTCGGTTACTCAGGAAGCTGAGGTGGAAGGATTGCTTGAGCCCAGGAGGTTGAGGTTGCAGTGAACTGTGATCACGCCACTGCACTGCCATCTAGGCAATGGAGCAGGAGATCCTGTCTCAAAAAAGAAGAAGGAGAACAGAGCCCTACAGAGGAGAGAGTAGGTGGGCACATTGTCACTTTTGTTCCCAAGCTCCCTGAATCTCTCCTAGAGGAAACACCCCAAACCTGCCTCCACTCTGCAGGAGCAGGATGGGGAAGACCCTTTCCAGGAACACCTCCAGGGACCTGGGCTCTAACATTTGGCTGCTTGGCCATCCTCGGCCAAGAAGACTCCTTCCCTAGCCCAGGACCATGTGTCTCCCTGATGATTGCTGCAGAAAGGCCCGATTTTCAGAGGCCTACCCAGTCCTTCGGTAACTTTGAGCCACCCATGTTGTCTGAGTCACAGTCCAAAGGCAACCCTGAGCTTTGAGGCCCATACTTGCCTGGCTACTGCTTCCCTGGGAGAGCTGACTGGCTTCCTGCAGAGAGCTGGCCTGCAAGTTGGAAGGGCAGATTCTCCTCCCAACTTCCTGGCTAAATTGCTGTGGAATTTCAGGCCACTCAAGTGAACTTTCTGTGACTATCTTTTCCTCCCTTCAAGATTTATCAAATATTAATTGGAGCCTCTATATGCCTGCAATATGGAAGTCCCAAAAATTCAATAAGGAATAATATAGTTACAGTTCTTCATGCGAAGCCTAGACAACCTTCCTTCCTTCCTTCCTTCCTTCCTTCCTTCCTTCCTTCCTTCCTTCCTTCCCTCCCTCCCTCCCTCCCTTTTCTTTCTTTCTTTCTTTCTTTTTCTTTCGTTCATTTCCTCATGCAAGCCCCTTGGATGGTGAGCCAGGAGTGGGAAGGTAGTGGTGGGGGTGGCTATAAATACAATAAAAAATAAACCCACACACTGCAAAAACCCTATGTGAATACTATTAATAGTATTTCCAAATTGCTTACAGGTAGAAGACAGTTCCTTAGCAACATGATTGTAATGAGAATTCCACAAGGGCATCTGGAATTTACTCTGTCAGACATTCCAGCTTATCAGGAAATGAAAAGGACCAAGACCACCGTATAATGCACAAACTACGCTAATGCCTATCACTAGCATATATCAGACCCCAGTTACAGGACTGATGCGTGGGCACTCCCCTTGTCTCAGCGTTAATCGCATCAAGTACCTGAGGTCTGTTGCTGTCCTCAGGGCTCAACACCTCTGGCAGCCAGGTCTCCTTCATATAATCCAAGAGTTGAAATCACTGTCAACACAGCGCATTGACTAACGTTCTAGGGTGACAGGCCTGACACGTGAACACACGAGTGATGCTATTATCCCTCGAATCGCAGGTGAGTGAGGTCTCTGGAGGTGCCCACCCCCACATGAATTTCCCTTTGTGATAGCAGTGACATCTGAGCATGGGGCCACAATTTAGGCTCACCCCCTCCCCTTCATGTGCCCCAGAAGGGGGCTGAAGGCGGGTTCTCAGAGCAGAGAAAGCTTCACTTCCTCTGAGCTCCAGACAGCACATCTCAGCGTGTTGGGTCTTCCAAGGCTGCGGTCAACAGGCACCCAGGTGATGAGGTCTTTCTCAGCCTGTTGTTCTCGTTAGCCTTTTGATGTTTCAAAGCTGATGAGGTCAGCATCTTCCAGGCTGCAGGAAACATGCCTGCCAGGTACACCTTTCAAGCAGCTGATTAATATGTGGTCTCTGGTCAGAGGAGAGTGTAAGGGCTGCGAAATGACTCACCAGCTCAGCTCCCGTGTCTTTGGGAAATGCTTCCCTCTCAGCAAGAGGCCTCCAGCTGAAGAGTAAAGACATCGACCTGAAAGGGTAGAGTTCTAGCATCCAACAAACTATTCTACATCCTGAAGGAAGTGAGAAATGGTAGGCTCTTCACCTGCCAGGGCCTGGGGGCGTGTGTCCCAGACTGCTTAGGAATCCAAGCCCAGCACTGTTCATCTGTGATGCTGATGAGAAGCCTGTGAGACAGGGAGCCTCGCTGGGCCTCCAAAGTCCACTCTGGCCTGTTACTTGGCACCATCAGATCTACACTAGGGATGGTGTAACTAGAGCCTTTGAGTGCATGAAGAGTTTGTGGCCTGACAAACCACTTACTGACCAAGGAAAATCAACTTCAGGTGCAGCAGGAAAGGTCTGGTACCAAGAATGTCTGGGGTTTTGAGACATTGGAAAAGATTGTCTAATAATGTCATGGGCTCCCTTCCCTGGAAATATCTGAAAATAGGATAAATTCCCTTCAATTTTGGAAGGGTCAACCTTGTCTTGAGGTAAAGAGATGGTTACATCAACCCATGTAGAGGGCTCATCAGCAACTTTGAGTCTGTAAGAGGGTATATTTTCATACAAAGAAAACTTTTTATTATGGTAAAATATACATAACGTAGAAGCTACCATTTTAACCACATTTAAGTGTACATTTCAATGGCATTAAGTACATTCACATCATTGTATAACCTTCACCATCATGTCTCTACAGAACTTTTTCATCTTCCCAAACTGAAACTCTGTGCCCATGAACCACCAACTCCTCTTTCTCCTCCTCCCAGCCCCTGGCAACTACCATTCTACTTTTCATCTTTATGATTTTGACTACTCTAAGTACCTCATGTAAGTGGAGTCATGCAGTGTTCTTGTGTGACTGGCTTATTTCACTTAGTATAATGTCCCCAGGTTTCATCCATGTTGTAGCATGTGTCAAAATTTCATTCCTCTTGAAGGCTGAATATTATTCTATCATGTGTGTGCGTGTGTGTGTGCGTGTGTGCATGTAGGACATTTTGTTCATTCATCTGTGATGGACACGGTTTGTTTTCACCTTTGGCTATTGTGAATAATACTGCCATGTACTTGGAGGTAAAAATGTCTGTTTCTCCTTTCAATTCTATACCCAGAAGTGGAATTGCACAAAGAAAAATTTAAAGACAAAAGTTTAAAGACAAAAGTTTAAAGACAAAAGCGTTGTGCCCCCGGAAGAAAACATATCAATGTCCTCACATCATGATCCCATATGGAGAAGAAACACCTAAAAAAATTGGGCCACAGTAAGACAAGGTAAGAGGGACTAAGGAAGCATGGAAGAAGGAGCTGGTTGGTTCCTGGAGCAACCAGAGAAGCCTTCACAGAGATGAAACTGGAGCTGGATTCTGATGGGTAAGTAGGAGTTTGCCTGGTAGAAAAAAAAAAAATAGAGAAGGGCAGGAAAAGAAATAACCCTTTCCAAAAAAGAGGAGACAAAACATTACACGCTCACATCCTTTGACTCGGCAATTGCACTGGCAGGAATTCTGCTGTTATCCTCACACACTTATGCTCAAGGCATATGTCTGAGGATCGTCATAGCAGCAATATCTGCAAGACTTAGACACTGGGAGCAGCCTGTGGCCCCTCACTAGGACACTGGTGAAATACACCATGGTACAGTCACACTGTGAATTCCCATACAACCATTAAAAAGAATGAAGGAGGGCCAGGCGCAGTAGCTCATGCCTATAATCCCAGCACTTTGGAAGGCCAAGGCGGGTGAATCACCTCAAGTCAGGAGTTTGAGACCAGCCTGGCCAACATGGTGAAACCCTGTCTCTACTGAAAATACAAAAAATGAGCCGCGGGTGGTGGCGTGCGCCTGCAGTCCCACCTACTGGGGAGGCTGAGGCAGGAGAATCACTTGAACCCTGGAGATGGAGGTCGCAGTGAGCTAAGATCGCGCCATTGTGCTCCAGCCTGGGTGACAAGAATGAGACTCCGTCTCAAAAAGAAAAGAATGAAGGAGATCTCCATGTGCTGCTAGGACAAGAATTCCAGACTTATTTTTAATTAAGAAAAGAAGATGTCACTATATGCCCAAGTTCTTTTCCTGGAAGGACACACAAGAAACTCTTAGTAGTCATTACCTTTGAGAGGAGCAACTGTGAATTGAAGGGAGAGACATTAAATGTCCATGTTACGCTTTCTAATGTGCATGTATTGCGTTTAAAAACAAAGTGAACAAAGCTGCCAGGGTGATGAGATTACAGGCCACTTTTATATTCTTTGTGCTTTTTTTAATTTAAAATATTTCTTAAAGAAAAGCAGCTATTTTTCTGGAATTGTTTAGTCCTAATGGCTCCTAAAGGCAGAGAGATGGAGGAGCTATTTAAAGGGCCATCCTTCAGGAGTTTCTTTTAGAGCTTTGCAAGAATTCCTTTCAATACAGAATGGTATCCTCATCTCTGCAACAGAAAAACTTCGGGACCAAACAAGAATTAGGCCAAAAGCTCGGGGCCAGGCATGTGGTGCCGGGGCAGGGGGTCCCACAATGCCTGGCCAGTTGTCCCGGGGACAGGACCCCTGTATCTCTTTTGCACTTCTCTGTACCCCTCTTGGGGACCGCATCTCTGGGACAAAAACCCAGCTACACAGGGTTAACCCCTGTGCTTTGCTTCACTGAGCGTGGCTGAGGAGGAGGGGGTGTGGTGAGAGCAGAGGGGGCTCCATCCAGCCCCAGCTCCAGGCAGCATTAATAAAATGCAGGTGTTTTGTGTATGTATAGCCGCTTGAGGGAGGAGGGAAAAAGAGCCTTGACTGCAGAGAGCGCTTAGAAACAAGAGCCAAGTGCGGTCGAGGAAAATGTGCCCGCAAATAATGAGAAAGCATTTTGCAGAGAGCCTTGGCTTTAGGGTTAAGAAGAATGCAGCAGTTTCTGGCACAGGCCTACCCTGTAGCTCCCCCTGGATGTATGTGTGTGTGTGTGTGTGTGTGTGCATGTGTGTGGACACAGGCTCCTATGCATGCATGTTCACACATACACACACACACACACACACACACCCCACCACCACCACAGATCTTTTCCCAGCCAGCACCTCAGACAACCTAAGTTTGGCCTTCACTCACTTTGACCAGGAATTGGTTCTAATATTCCCTTCCCTCCCTACTGTTCGCCCTCCATCTTTTCTCTCCTGTCTTCCTCTCTCTGGACCCCATGCCCTGCAACTCCTCCTTTCTACTGTCACTTCCTTCTCTCTGGGGCCTTGGAGGAGATGATGGTATCTCCCCTTGGCCAGACCCCTTTTCTTAATGCCCCATGGCTCTGCTTTCAAGCAGGCATCTTATGAGCCTGACTCCCACCCTCCTTTCTCAAGCCCATCTCCCTTGTAATTGGAAATGGAGCTCAGGGGGTTGGCCAGCCCCTGCTGCTTTAGCTGGAGGACATGCTCCGGGTCGTGGAGGTTCAAGGTGAGGGGGGAGTAAAGCACAGGGAAAGCCCCCTCCTCTGGCCACCCCAAGGGCAGGAAAGCAAGGAGGAGGCATCAGAGATGACTGCAAAGTGGGCAGCAGTTCTGAGGGATGCTGGGCCCTGCTGAGGGTCCTCTGTCCTCCCCTCCCCACATCCCGCAGGGAGGTGGGAAGTGACAGTCCCCACCTTCTAGAGGGTTGCTGCCCATTAGCCCAAGTTAAGGGATCCTAAAAGTAAGTGATTTCTGTGACTTATTTAGTTTGCCTCCTTGCCCGAGACCTACTGAGGAGTGCAGTTGTAAGTGAGTTGTCCTGACACAGGAAAGGCTTCAGGAGACTAGGGGGACCCTTGAGGCCCCGCTCGGCCCCAGGCAGGTCGCGGTCTGAGTGGGAGTCACAAGCGGAGGTGAAGCTCCTCCAGAGGGACATGGGCTTCTGATTCCAGGGGGAGGGTCGGGGAGAGGTGCTGGCAGGCTCAGGAGGGGCCCCTGTCACTGGCTACCAAGCTGATCCTGGTGTCTGAAACCACCAAGCTAGAACGCATGCCAAGCAAAGGCCGCCCAACAGCATAGTAAATATGTGTTCCCCAGAATTTAGCACTCCCGGGTCAGATGAGAGCAGGGGCTGGCAAGAGCCCTCTCCTCCAGCCTGTCTGAAATGGGAGGACCAAACTCTAGAGGATCAAGTTTTTACTTTCTCAACTCCAATCCTCTAACCCCTACCTGCCTCCTCATCCTCCTGCAAAAAACAGACCGAGCAGGGGTGGACAGGCAGCAGCCCCACCATCCCCCCGACTCATCCACTCATCCCTGCCCACAGCCCACAGGCTGGCTGGCAGCAGCCGTGTCAGGAAGCAGGACTGGCCCTCAGCACTGGACCCACATTCTAGAACTGAGGAGTCTCCCCGGAGAGTAGTATTGAGGCTGCTTGTCCCAGACCCTGAATTGGAACACCCTGTCTGACAACTCCAAGACTGGGACTTGACACTCGTGGGAGCAACAGTGGGAACCACCTGGAAAATCCAGGGTGCAGGGTCCCCTTACCAGCACAAAGCAGCCTTGGAGTCCCCGTGTCCCCACACCCAGTTCTTCCTCCCTTCTGGGAGTGGAACGGGGGAGAAAGCCTTGCATCCTCAGTGATCCCCACTCTCTGAAAGGTGCCTGGTGCCCTCGAGGCCTTATTCCCCCCTCCACTCTGTTATGCGGAGGCTATGAGGCGCAGATGTTTCTAATGAAGGGCCCAGGCCAGGCTCTGGATGTAACAGGCATGCTGTAGAGCGCTGGCTCCCATGGAGGGGCCACAGCCCCCAGACCTCTGAAAGCACAAGCCGCCCAGTGAATGGGACACACACTCTCTTGAATTCTCAGCTCCTTTCAGGAAATTGCCAAGTTAGCCCTTGGCTTTCTCCTTCCCAGTGCCCGCCCCGTTTCCATAGCAACCGCCTCCCCATCCTCCAGAGCCTCTCTCCGGTCCTGCCCGCCCCCTCCTCTCCACCACCTTCAGCGTCTCATCTGTCTGGGTGGGAACCGGGATTAGAGTTCATCGGGCTGGCTGGGATGCTTTTCCCAGGGCCGCTTTGCCTTCGTGATCCCTTTGCGGCGGCCCGGCCCCTGCCCCGGGCTTTTCAAGTCCCCCAGACTTAATGACCAGCCCTGGGTTTCCTCCTCTTCTCTTTCTCTGCCTCCAATAAAGCCAGAGAATTAACCCAGGTTTTAAGTGCCCCGGTTCCAAGCTGAATATCAAAGGGGGCTTCCCCAAGCTGCTTCTGCATTTCAAAGGGGCTGATTTATCACTTTCACTTAAACCGGCACATTTTGGGGAAAGAGTTTTACCCAGAGGTCAAACTCTGGAAAAACAAATGGATCCCCATTCACCCCCTCCTGGGGTGCTGTGGGCTATTAGTGTATAAACTGCTGGTGGGTAGGTGGGAAACAGGCTGCCTGCACTCCTCAGCAGCCTGGGTCCAAACCCCCAAGAGTGAGGGCGGTGGTGAGGAAGGAGAAATGCATGGAACTATGGCCGAGAAGTTCCCACGCTGCTCCTCCTGGTCTCTGTGCCTGGCACGGGCCCAGTCCTCAGGTCTGTTTCTGCTTCCTGAGCCTCTTGTGGAGGCCCTAACCTGAGCCTGCATTAGCCCTTCCAAGCTAAGGGTGCTCCCTCTCCAACACAGCCTGGGCCTGTGCGTCCAATTCTGCCTTTTCTTGCATTCTGCCTGCGAAGCCTTTGCAGGCACTCACTATTCAGGGGCTGCAGAGCTGGGCCTCACCCTCACTTCCCAGCTCTCTCCTGCCCTCACAGTCAGGCCTCATCCACACCCTTCCTTCCCACATTCCCTCCGCACAAAACATGCACACACACTTTGACTTACTGTCTCCCAGACCCCTGCCACCATCTCCAGGCCCCCTCTCATCCAACCTCAACCCAATCAATTATCTCGATTATTGCCCCTTCCTCAAGGACCTCCTCATACCCCCATGAAGAACACAGGAACCCCAGACCCCAGAAACTTTTCTATCTAGCTGCCCCCAAACAGACTCCAGTCCCACGGCGGAGCGTGAAGTCCTTCCTCTGACTTAGCACAGATCTGATTGATTCCCAGGCTTTCTTAGGCATTAAGCCCCAACCACGTGTACACATCCCACCTTGAACTGATCAGAAAAGCCAGGGCCAGCAGCCAATGAAGCAATCCTTGGAAGAGGCCAGGCAGATGGCACAGCGTCATCAAGGAACCTCTTAGCGCCAAGTGGCAAAAGTGGGAGAAGCAGCACCCCAAAGCCAACTTCCAGAGAGGGCATCCTGAATGAGGTCTTGAGAGGCACCAATTACAAGGCAGGTTTTCCTTTAATGGACACATCTGTTTCCTTTTCTCACCCTACCAGCAGCTCATTCATTCATTCACTCATAGGACCATGTACTGAGTGCCCATCTCATGTCAGGGGCCTTAGAGAGTGGGGCCACTGTTGATTATAGTGCAATGAGATAGACCCTCTTTCACAAAAGTGGCCGGCAGTGTGCGTGTTCTTTGCCTAAACCTCTCCACTGGGATCTGGGAAATACTCCATTCAGGGGGATTTGATTTCAGCTTGAAAAGATGGGCAAGAGTTGAACAGAGACAAACGTATTCCAGGCAGAGGGAGCAGCAGGTCCAGAGGCACCCAAACCCATCATAGGTGGTGATGATAGGCAGATCAGATGCCTAGCACATGGGAATGTGGAGGGAGGTGCTAGGAGATGAGCCTGGAAGGGCATGTGAATGAGGTTGTGAATGGCAGGTCAAGAAACCCACTGCCTCTGCCATGCTACCCAGTTAAACCCCAACGAGATCAAAGTTGTATACCTGAGGTGCACGAATGGAGAAGTCAGGACTACATCCACTCTGGCTCCCAAGATCAGCCCCCTGGGTCTGCCTCCAAAAAAGGCCAATGAGGATATCACCAAGACAATTGACTGGAAGGGCCAGAGTATCCCAGTGAAACTGACAGTTCAGAACACACAGGCCAGATTCAAGTGGCATCTTCTGCCTCTGTGGTGATCATCGAAGCCCTCAAGAAACCACCAAGAGACAGAAACAAGCAGAAAAGCACAGTGGGAATATCATTTGTGGTGAGATCACCAACATTGCCCAACAGATGCAGCACTGATCCTTAGCCGGAGAACTCTCTGGAACCATTACAGAGATAGTGAGGACTGCTCAGCCTCACGGGCTGTAGTGTTGATGGCGCCACCCTCACGACATCATAGATGGCTTTGACAGTGGTGCGGTGGAGTGGCCAGCTAGTTAAGGGCTACATATGGAAATATTTCAATAGAGGATCATTTGACAACCAAGAAAAACTTAAAGAACAAGCTGAACTGAAGAAGGTAGGGAATGACAGAGGGAGCCAGTCAGGGCCTGGGAATAAGAGCAAGTCAAAGGTTGTATTCTAGCATAGGTCCCCCTGCTGACCTTCACCACGAGCTTCTTTGCTGCATGTGTTCAGATTCTGCCTCTGTTTTCCCTTTCCACCTGGGGAAGCACGGAGCTAACTGACTCTTCTGCAGGAGCCCTTGCTGAAGGAATCATCTGTCCTTCCATCTATCCTCTTTGATTAGCTGGGAGGGTCAGTAGAACCTCCAAGGAGAAGCTTCTCTCTCCCTGGAGGGAGGCAAGGGACACAGGGGAACTGTGGGACAACTACACAGGGCCTGGCAATGTTTGCAGACAAGGGGACGGGAGGGAGCAGAGGTGGCAAGAGTGACAGCGATGCTCCCCGGGCCCCACACCAGCCACAACACAGCCTTTGGAATTTTGGAGAAGGAGCTCCCATGGGAGAGTTGGATTAGAGTTTCAGAGTCTCTTTCAGTGTCCACATTTTGTGATGCCGGTGCTGATGCCCCAAAGCAGAGATGTCCATCCCGTTGCATTTTTAGGCTGCTGCAACGCAGTGAACTTCCCTGGTTGAGCCTTGGCAAACCATCTGTAGCAGGACGCCCATTTCTTCCCGGCTCTCCGCAGAGCAGATTGTCCTGGGCATGGGACTTTCAAAGCCACAGAAGGAAATAGAGGACAAAACAAAGAGCAGGGCCAGGAGCCAGTGGCCCCCGAATCTTCATGTTTAGGGTGCTCCTTCAGACAAAGGAGTTCAATAACCTGCCATCCACACGCTTCACTCGATACAATTGACTCTGTGCAATAGATGTGTTCCCAGAAGCTGTCTGGGGACAGCTAATATTTGAGTAATAACTTTAGATGTCTCAAGGAGGGTCAATCTTTGTGTGGTGTTTTCATACAATTTGGATAATCTGGATAATTGTTCCATATTGTGGTTTGGCTTAGAGCCAGGGTTACCCCTAACAATAACAAGAGTGCTGACTGCTTGGGGCCGAGCACCTCCCAGTTGGACCTGCGGTTTGTGAAGGGCTCCTCCTAGGTCTTGATCCCCTACTTGTCTTCCCTGGAGTTTTCTGTCCTGTTCATCCTCACAGCATCTTCCTCCACACCCTCTTTTGAACACCCAAAGCTCAGGATGTGCAGCAGGAAGCAGGGAGAGAAGACTCCACCCTGCCTTCAAGGAGCTTCCGTGGGAGCTGGGTCTGCATTTTGGGAATGTCTGTTAAGCCCATAGCTGGGCAGCCCTGACTACCCGACACAGGAGGCGCTGAGCTCACCAGCTAAGGGTGGGAGCTCCGCCTGCTCAGATCTTGCTCCTGGTCACTTTTAAGGTTGCGGTGCAGGTGCTAGGCACTGGCCTGCCCAAGGCCTGCCTCATCTAGGGACTCATTTTCCGGCTTTGCTTCTCCTCCACCCAGCCTATGAGAGGAGCACTAGGAGAGGGAGCGAAAACAGAAATCTAACCTTGCTCAGGGATCCTATTTTGTATCTTCCCTCTGAGCTTCTTTGGCTTCCACCAAAGCATATCCCCCCTCTTTTCTGTGGACTAAGAGCCCATGCTCCTCACTTGGACCAGGTGTTCCTCTTCCCGCTTTGTCCACCAGCCTCAGGTCCCATGATAGAATCTCCTGGATAGTGTTTCTCCAACTGGGCTTGGGCCCCGCAGTAAAGTCTCAGTCCTCCGCCGGCCAGAGCCCACATCTCTGATTCAGCAACAGGGGCAGGTGTTCAGGGCAATCTGGGTTAGGTCCACTGACAACCAAAGGAAATAACATTGGTCTGATTCAAGGCCTTCAGAAATGAGTCAGCCCCCCAGCCCATCAACCATCGCTGTTACCCAACATCACACCCACATTATTCATGAAGTATTGTCTTCGGCTTACTAGACAACGGAGCCCCGCCAGACTCTGGGAGCCTGAGGATGACTTATCGGTCTTCTGTGGCTCAACATCAAGCACATGCCTTTCCTCTGTCCAAAACCTGGAGTGGAAGAGCGCTGAGTCAGGAAGGCTCGTGCCCCGAGGCATCTTCCCACAAGCCTCTGGTCACCCTGAGCAGTCTGTTCTGGCTTTCACACCTTGGAAAAATGTCCCCTATGAGTGCAATGAGTGGAAAGAGTCCTAGAGGAAGAGTCAGCGCCGGGTGGCCAGGTATGTGCAGCACCTCTGCCCAGCCCTCCTTTGCCCACAGTCTTGGCTGGCCCCTCTGGCCACAGCCTGCATCCTATGCAATAGCTAATGTTTTTCTTGTTTTTCATTCCTTCTAAATGATCCAAATGAGGACCTGCCAAGTTGAAGTTGGATGTGACTTTCCTTCTTACGGGGCAGAGGGGGACTTTTCTGGGTGTAGTGGGAACGTGCTGCGGCCAAACACATGACTCTGGAGTCCCAGAGGCTTGGGCTCAAGTTCCAGCCCTGCCATGTACCAGCTCAGCAAGTGACTTACCCTCTCTCGGCCTGTTTCCTCTTTGATAAAATGGGAATAGTAACACTGCCCATCTGGAGGACTGTTGCGAGTTTTGAATGTCGTAGTGCACGTAAATGCCTGGCGCCTCGTGAGTGCTCCCTCAGTGGCCCTGGCAGTGTTGCTGGCACTGTTATTATATTATAGTTAGTACCACTCTCACCACCATTCTCCCTAGGCCTGAGTCTTCTTTCACACGAGAACCTTTGTCTTACTGATTCCGGCTTCCTCAGCAAACAGGCACAGTCAGGCACAGTGAGCGGTAGTCCAGCAGAACTTCGGAAGGGGAGGAGCCCCAGAGGGGAGGAGTGGCATGTTCAAAAGTCCTACGGTGGGAAGGTGCATGGAAAATTTGAAGAAAATGGTATAGAAAAAAGCACAATAATTAGCTGCAGGCTCCCAGCAGCTGCTCCAGCCAATCCTCCAACCTCCTCACTGGCATGGCAAGACCGTGGAAGCCTGCAGCCCTGATGCCTACTCGGGCCCTTCTGCCCCTCTCACTCACCAGGAAAATTCCTTTAGAACAGAAGCCCGAAGGTCATCTGAGCCCCAGAAGACCCAAGGAAGCAGAAATATACCAAATGAAGATCCTGAGGCCTTTGTGTTTAGTTACCATAAAGAAATAATTCCCCAAACCTGGCTGGGCTATTTGTACGTGGCATTGGATAATTCAAAGGTGGTTGAGGAAGGTACTGGGGGAGGAAGCCCAGGCAGGGGCTGTGGTTGCCAGGTGGGGAGGGAAGACTTTGTAAACTAAGCCAAAAGGAAGCATGGGGTGTGCACCTGTCTTCCATTGAGCCCCTCAACCCCTGCCCACAACATGCCCGTGATGCATGGGAGCAGCCCGGTGCCAACAACCACACAGAAAACTTAGCCTCCGCCTCATCCCACTCTTCTCCAACCTCCTAGAAAACTGTGTCCGTTCCCATCCTTCCTCTCTCTCTTACTCTGCCAGAGCCTCTCTCAAGCTTTTAGCCCTCCAAGGAGCACTTGTATTTAATAAAAACAAGGACCTTAACACTCCACAGAAGGGGCTCATTAATGGTTCCCTTTCGGGCTCTTTGAAACTACAGGGAGCAAGGTTTCTGTAGGAGTTGGCTGAGGCTCCAGGGATTGGAAGACAGGGCCTGAGGAGGCAGAATGCCAATTAGGAACCAGGCCAAGGTGTGTCTCCTCAACTCTGTCTTATACCCTGTAACCTAGCTACCCTCTGTTGGTGGTGGTGGTGGTGGCGGTCAGGTTTGTTGAAATTAAATTTACATACAACAAAATTCATCCATGTGAAAATACAGTTCTTTGAGTTTTCACAAATGCATGCAGTTGTGTAACCATCACCATAATCAAGATACAGAAGAGTTCCATCACCCCAAAGTTCTCCAGGGCTTCTTTACAGTCAACCCCTCCTCCAGCCCCGGCCACTAAAAACTACTCATCAGGTATTTTGTCCATTTAGTTTTGCCTTTTCCAAAAGGCCGTATAAATGGAATCATAAGGTGCAAAGCATGGAATCTGCCTTCTTTCATTTAGCCAAATGCACTTGAGATTTGTCCATGCTAGATGTATTAGACGTTTGTTTTTATCAATCCCATTAAACAGTGGGCAAAGGACATGAAGAGACACTTCTCAAAAGAAGACATACAGGCAGCCAACAAGCAAATGAAAAAAAGCTCAACATCACTGATCATTAGAGAAATGCAAATTAAAACCACAATGGGATGTCATCTCATACCCATCAGAACAGCGATTAAAAAGTCAAAAACAACAGATTCTGACAAGGTTGTGGAGGAAAAGGAACACTTTTACACTGTTGGTGGGAGTGTAAATTAGTTCAACCGTTGTGAAAGACAGTGTGGCAATTCCTCAAAGACCTAGAGGCAGAAATACCATTTGACCCAGCAATCCCATTACTGGGTATATACCAGAAGGAATATAAATTATTCTATTGTAAAGACACATGCACACATATGTTCATTGTAGCACTATTCACAATAGCAAAGACATGGAATTAACCTAAATGCCCATCAATGATAGATTGGATAAAGAAAATGTAGTACATATATACTGTGGAATACTATGCAGCCATAAAAAGGAATGAGATAACATCCTCTGCAGGGACATGGATGAAGCTGGAAGCAATTATCCTCAGCAAACGAATGCAGGAACAGAAAACTAAACACCGCATGTTCTCACTTATAAGTGGGAGCTAACAATGAGAACACGCGAACACATTGAGGGGAACAACACATATTGGCACCAGAGGTGGAGTTAGGGGAGGGAGAACATCAGGAAGAATAGCTAATAGATGCTGGGCTTAATACCTAGGCGACGGGATGATCTGTGCAGCAAACCACCATGGCACACGTTTACCTATGCAACAAACCTGCACATCCTGCACATGTACCCCTGAAGTTAAAAGCTGAAGAAAAAAAAAGTTCATTTTTGTCCAGGTGCGGTAGCTCATGCCTGTGATTCTGACACTTTGGGAGGCTGCAGTGGACCGATTGCCTGAGATCGGGAGTCCGAGACCAGTCTGGCCAACATGGTGAAACCTCGTCTCTACTAAAAATACAAAAAAAAAAATTAGCCAGAGGTAGTGACATGCGCCTGTAATTCCAGCTACTCGGGAGGCTGAGGCAGGGGAATTGCTTGAACCAGGGAGGTGGAGATTGCAGTGAGCCAAGACAGCACCACTGCCCTCCCACCTGGATGACAGAGTGAGACTCTGTCTTAAAAAAAAAAAAAAAAAAGTACGTTTTCATTGATAAATAGTGTTACAATACATAGATGTATAACAGTTTATTCATTCAGCAATTGAAGGACATTTGAGTTGTTCCCAGTTCTGAGCCATCATGAATAAAGCCACTATAAATATTTGTGTACAGGTTTTTGTGTGGACAGACATTTTTATTTCTCCAGGTAGATATCTACAAGTGATATTGCTGACTTATGTAATGAGTATATGCTTAACTTTATATCAGACTGCCAAATTGTTTTCCAACGTGGCTTTTTTTGCATTCTCACCAGCATTGTCTGAGAGTTCCAGCTGCTCCACATCCCCGGCCCCAGTACTTAATATTGTCAGTTTTTTGTTTTGAGTGTTTTTTTATTTTAGCCATTCCAAAATAATAACAGTGGTTTCTCATTATGATTTAAATTTAGTGATTAGTTATGTTAAACACCTTTCATTTGTTTATTTGCTATTCATATTTCTTTCTGGTGAAGTGTATGTTCAAATATTTTGAACATTTTTAAAAAATGGATTGTTTTCTTCTTCTTGAGTTTTGAGAATTTTCAACATATTCTAGACACAAGTCCTCTGTCAGATACAGATTTTGCAATATTTCTCCCAGCCTGCATAGAAGATTTACCTTCTTATTTTGTTATCAGTGCCTTTCTAAAAACAGAAGGTTTTAATTTTGATGAAATTCAATTTATAAATTTTTCTTTTCTGGATTGTGTTTTTAACGTCATATCCGAGAAATCTTTGCCTAACCCAAATCAAAAAGATTTTCTCCTATTTTCTTCTTTTATGCTTTTACCCTTTTTCTTTTGTACTTTCACTTATGTTTCTGTATTTTACATTTTAACATTTTACATTTAGGTCTATGATTCTTTTGAATTACAGGTCAACATTCTTTCTTTTTTCCTCTCTCCTCTCTCTCTTCTTTCTTTTTTTTTGCATGGATGTCTACATGCTCCAGCATTACTTTTTAGAGAGACTATCTGCTATGCTCTGACTGTATCCCCACAAAATTCATATGTTGAAACTTTCTTTGGCCCTTCAGGCCAGGAGCAGAGGCTGGACAATGCTCAGGGCCCTAGCATGGCCTTGCAGGCCCTTATGATGCAAGCTTCGCCAGCTCATCTTCTGTCACACCTGCCCCCTAGGAATACTGATGTGCTGATAGTTCTCTGCTTTTGCCTAGCACCATCAGGCCTTTAAGCCTTTGCCTACACTGTTACCTCTGCCTGGAAGGCCCTGTCTTTGGCCTCACACCACCTCTTGTTAGCTTGGATCATTCTTCAAGTCTCTAAAGAACAGAGGCCTGATGAAGGACATCGAGGGGAACCCGTATGACCTTCCCAAAAGCATTCTTACCCAGGCAATATGGTATAGTGACCAGAGAGTAGACCTGGGAACCAGCTGCCCAGGCTTGAGTTCAGAGTTCCAGAACCCACTACTACTAGGGCAATGAATTTCCCTTCTCTGAGCCTCAGTTGTGCATCTATAAGATAGGCATCATCAAAGTACCTCTTCTTTGGGGTGTGGTAGGGATTAAATGAGACAATATATGTATAAATAAATACATGTACTTAAAACATAAACTTACTATAAATGAAGGGAATAAAGACCCAATAAACTTGGGTTGTTACTATTATTTAAGGACCGAGATCCCTTTTGATGTTTGCAGCTGTCAAGAGATGTGTGAACACAGCTTCTTCCCCACATTTGTCACCACCACCTCCCCCCCTCAACTCAGGCAGGGGTCAAGGCCACCTGAGCAATTAGATGCAGCCACTGAGGCCCTGGCCCCCACTGTAGAGCTGCTGCTTCTAGGAGCCACATGCTAGGGAGCAAGTGGCAGCCAGCACTGGAACAGGCTATCCCAGCCTGATGTGGAGACCACTCAGGTGCCCAGCACTTTGGGAATCCCTGCCTGAGGCAGCATGGGTTGGGAGTTCATACTTTGATGCCCCAGGGCCCTTGGATACTGATGTATCAGTAACACTTCAGGCAACTAGATGATCTCCTCTGCAGGGAAGAAGCCGCTTATTAGGGAGCTGGGTGTCCCCCCCAGCCCTGGGAAACAGTTCTGCTTGCTGTTAAGCTTAGGTCCCCATGAGAAGGGGGTCAAGAGAGGACCAAGAGCATCACAGGTTTTTTCTGGAGCAGAGGAGAGCCCTTCAAGCAAAGAGAACTATCTGCAAGTGAGAGCCACTGAAGTGCAGAAGGAGGGCCAAGGGAGGGGCATGGAGATAGAGACAGGGATTCAAGCCCCAGCTCCCCTTCATTGTGAGTTATTTACCTTTCCTGACCTTCAGACTCCTCTTGTCTCCTAAGAGAATAATGCCATCTCTCTTAAGGGGTACCTGCTGCTGAACAGAGCAATGGGAGAGCCAAGAAGGGATCCCGGTGCATCCAGCCTTCCTTCCGAGAGGGAAGCCGCATGCCCAGCCAGCTGCTCTACCCAGGGTGGGCCAGCACATTCCTGGGAGTCCAAGGCAGTGCAAACAAAGGGCTCTCTAGGGAACAAAGAACCAGAGAGAGGAAAACCACCTCTGGTTATTGGTTTGCCCACCCACCTCCTGCAGCCCCTCATAGCCCAGGGCCCCTGGAGGTAGGTCTGACTCACAGCCCTGGCACCAGAGAAACTCACTCCTCCTTGCCCCATTGGTCCCCATTTCCTGTTTCCTTGGGCCCCTCTTCTTCTAGCCCAGCAGAGCTGAGGAGGGCAGTGTCGGGCCGCTGCCAGGCTGGGGAGCTCCCTGCAGGGCTGGGAGAATAGGGCAGACAGCGTTTTGCCAGAGCCTCAGGGAGCTTCCTTTCAGGCAGCTGAACCCATTTCAGGGATAAGGAGCCCTGATGAGGCTTTCCCCAGGGTTGAGACATTGCCCCGGGAAGAGGATGAGGATGTTTCCCGGCCTCGGCTGACTCATGGTAGTGAGTATTAGTCACCCCTTCACAAGAATCAGCCCACGTCCTCTAGTAGCCTCTTATCTCCCAGAGGCCCCTGCCCCTTGTTTACCTGTCTGAAGCTTCTCTCCCGGCCAACGCAACCCACACCCGCATAGTTCAGGCAGACACAGGAGCCCTGCATCACTTTTCACTCTAGGCTCCTCCGGGACAGTCTGGGGATCTGTGGCTCCATGGAGGAGCCCAGAAGGAGCAGAGGGGCTGCAGAGGTGCACTGAGGATAGCCATCCACTCAAATCAGGGAAGCCCACTTGAGCCCACCTCTCAAACATAAGGCCCCCATCCTGGCTGGCCCCACCTCTTCTCACTGAAGCAGGGTTCCTCTGCCTCAGCACTGCTGACACTTACGATCAGGTATTTTTCGTTGAGGGGCTGTCCGGCCATTGTAGACTGGCGAGCAGCGTCCTCAGCCTCTAGATACCTGGAGACTCCTTTCCCTGCCAGTTTTGACAACCAGAGATGTCTCTGGACTTTGCCAAATGTCTCACCCTACACCCCCATTATTAAGAACCACTGCCGTGGACAGCAGGCTGGTCCCTTGGTCCTCCCAGCTTCATCCCCCACCACTCCTGGGCCTTCTCCCCGCCTCACCCCAGCACCAGGCCTGGCTGAGATGTCTCCCCCAACACACACTGGAGGAGGCAGCGCCAACCAGCCCCCTGCACCTCGGGAAGGCGGCCTGGCCCAGTTGTTGGCAATCAGAACGGAGAGGCTGGCTCTGCAAGCCAGGCCAGTGCTGAGCCAGGGAGCGGTCAGTGGAGGAGTCTGGCGGGTAAAGGAGGAATCGGTGCCTCAGAGAGGAGCCAGGAAAGGTGGAATAAGTCTGGGACAAGATCACAGGTGGAGGTGTGTGGGTCCTGACCTGGGGAGGCCACCTGGAGCTGAAAGGGAGCTCAGAGCCCTAGCGACGTGGCGCTGCCTCCCAGCAATCCTAAAAAGTTCAGGCCCAGGTGAGGCTGCAGGCATTCAGGAGGCCCAGGCTGGATCAGGAAGGTGGCAGGGACTGAGTTCAGAGCCTCATGTGGGGCTGGAGCCTTGGGGCATGAAGCTCTCAGTGCAGTGGGTTACGTAAGTGCTCTCTCTCCAGCAAAGAAACGGAAGAGAGCCCTGAGAAGAACGCATCGAAGGAGGAAACTGGCAAACTTCACAGGGGAAGGAGGCTTTGGAGCCAGTTTTGCCAGATGACAGGAGTTCACCAGACAGAGAGGCAGGTGGAGGAAGGGCCTTCCTGGGAAAGGGCACTCACAGTCCACGTACAGGCAAAAGGTGCCCCCCAAACAAGGAAAGGCCAGCAGGTCCACGTGGCTGCTTCAGGAACCCTGGTTCAGCCCTTGTGTGATGGGGAGTAAGGGTGAAGTGGGTCTGTTTTCCATAGGAAAGCGGCTGGCAGGGAGTGTGAGAACAAACTTTCAGTTCATGCAACGCCTGCCCTCCCCATTCTCCTCATCAGTGACGTTCACGTCACCTTGATGCAAGGTCAGCGTGTGCTGGTGTGAGCTAGCTGACCATAGTTCCTGCAGGAGACCTCAGTCCAAGTATGCCTTGGCCTTGGTCAGTTTCTCAGGGAAGACATTGAAACTCCCCTGCCTGCACAGTGACACTTGGTAGCAGTCACTTGGCCCAAGACCTGTAGTCAAGAGGCCCGCAGTTGTGTGTGTGAAATAGGGTGCGACTGCACTGCAGGCACTGAGTGCCCACCACCCTGCTGGGGGTTAATGTCTTCCCTTCTCACAGTGCACTGCCCATTGGGCCTACACCTTTCCTCTAGGTCACCCTGGAAAGCCACATTACCGTAAGCCCAGCTCTCAATCACTTTAGGGCAGGGAGAAGATCAGATCAAGCCAGAGTACCCAGGGCCAGCCCTGGCTGGAGGAGACTCCGCCCCCTGCCCTGCCCCTGTGGGTCTGTCCCATCCCACCCAGTCCCAGGAAAGGGCTGGGACTGTTTCCATTTCCAACCTGTCTGGGCTGCTCCTTTCTTGCCCAGGTGGCTCTGCTGGGAAAACCTACAAGAGCTGAGCAGGCTTTTCAGGATTGGCTCAATGCCAGGGCGAGGGCGAGGACGAGGGATGAGCTGGCCACATAGCAGTAATTGCCTGTGTTGCCCAAGTGCTTTTCTTTAGAGGATCTCAAAACGTTTCACCAGAAATAGGAGGTGTTCCAGCTGTGAAAGGACCCAGGGAAGAAGGGTCAGTCGCTAAGCTGGTAACAGCTTTGGCAGTACAATGAAAGCTTCGAAAGACTGGCTCCAAGGGAAGTAAACAACAGAATCTAAGGCTAAAATTGTATCCTTCATAAATACTATCTGAAGTTAAAACAGAAGGTCACCTTTTATGGAAATCTACATAAACCTAATAAGCACAGAGTGGTGAGTGAGTGTGTGTGTGTGTGTGTGTGTGTGTATTCAGGGAGGGGGTGGAATTGAATAAGATGTGGCACTCACTCTCTGCCTCCCTGTGCCTTCCTGTGGCCCAGACTTTGGCCCAGACTTCCCAGAGAGATCCTCACATGAGAGTCTTCCCTCTGAGATTCTGTACCTAAGGTTGCCTACTCCTCCTCTAGGCCAGCAGGGCCCAGGTCTCCCACTTGAGAGGAGACAGGCACTGTAGGCCACCTGTCCTCTCACAAGATGAGACCATGCCTTTGGAATGTCCTCTTGGTCATCTTCCTCTCCCACTGCCACCGACCCTCACCACCTCACCCTCAGTTCCCCACACCTACTCACTCATGCACTCTTCCTGTCAGTCTTACATGCCATTGCCGGATTCACCTTCCTAAAATCCTGCCAAAATTAGCCCCTCATCCTTCTCCAAAGGTCATTGCCCAGATTCCCTAGCAGAATATTCAAGACTCTCCCCAGACTTATCTTCCACCTCTGGTCCTCCCTAGCATGAAGTCTCCTCAAGATATTTCATTGTCTGCTTGCTGGTCCCATGTGTGCTTTGAGCCTTCCGCCCTCTCTACCCTTCCAGATCCTTCCCACTATCCTCAGGAAGCAGCCCTGACAGGAAGCCTTCCTATCACAAGGCCCCTTCCAGAGTCTGTTAGGAGATCGTGTTACCTCCTTGGAATCAAATCCAGAGCTTCTCCTTCTCGAAAGGACTCACTATCTTACTTCTTACCCTGCCCTTATGAACATGCTGCCTGGGTTATGAGCTGTCTTCCCAAAGAAATTGGGTTGCCAGATTTAGCAAATAGAAATCCAGTTAAACTTGAATTTCAAACAGATAGCAACAAAAAATGGTGTTAGTCTATGTCATGTAATATTTGGAACCTATTTATAGTAAGAATTGTTTATCTGAAACTCGAATTTAACTGGGGATCCTATATATTCTCTGGCAACCTTACAAAGAAAGCATAAGCATGAAGCTTTCCATCTCCCTCAGGGTCCGACACTCAGAGGAGTTCTCAGGACCTGTATCATTGATTGATTATTTTTTTAAATTCAGCAGAGAATCCTTGGCTTCCATCTGCTCTTGGTCCCAAGACTAAGAGCCCACTTAAATCCCTTTGGTCCAGTTGGGTCATCTGCAGCAAAGTCCTCACAGGCCATCTAGGAGAATATCTCTTCCTTTAGTACTTCATGTTCTCCTTAAACATTCATCCTTGAGACCACACTAGCAGCAGATGGGTTTCAGGCAATAAAACTTCAAATGTTTCTTGCAAACCAAAGAAGGAAGGAGCTCAAGGGCCAGGATGCTTGGTTTCAAATCCCAAGTCAACTGCATGTGATCCCGAGACCTCAAGCAAGAGATTTACATCTCTAGGTCTCAATTTCCCCATCTATAAACTGGCAATCACAGCAGGATCTACCTGACAGATTGTTGTGATAATTAAATGAGATAGTACAAGGAAGTTGAAGAATACACTAACACTTACATGGAAAGCACTCAATAAATGGTACCTGACATTGTCCGTAATTGCCTAAGACTGTCAGTGGCTGCTGGTGTGGGCACAATCTCTTTTTGGGGTCTCTTTTGCTAGCTGCTCACCAAAGTAGTGGTCATGTATGAATCTCCATAAGCCACAGAGTTATGGCAGAGTCACAGAGGAGGGTTCCCCAGTGAAGGTTCTTCGTGGGGAACTCCCACCTCGAGGTGAGGCAAAGCAAGACATACAGGGACTTCCTCTAAAAATGTGGTTTGTCCCTACTTCTCCAATTAAACTACAAATCGTTGCCCTCTGTTTTCAAGCTCACATCTTTGGAAGACTGGTAAGAGCTACTCTCCTTGATGAAATGGGTGGCCAGTTTCAGACCCAACTGGATGTGGACTTATGTTCTTTTGAATATATTTTTAATGTGTCATTTCAGTAAAATATTTTTTTCTTATTAACATATGTGTAAGAAATCTATTCATGAAGAATATAGTGAATCAAATAAGACTATATTCCTAATGCATAGTTACTGACATATTCAGGCAGAACACAATCAGATGTTCATGGAGAACATAGTCATTTAATGTGTTTCAGAAAATCATTGTTTCAAAACAAGATTTTGGCATATTGGCAAATTCAAAGAACTGGTGAAATGACTCCCAAGTAAGTTGATTTGCAGAGAACTGGCTGCTTCTCACGAGAGAAAATCAATTTCACCTCTTGTTGTCATCTGTTTACAATTTGATTCTGAGAACTTCTAGAACAGTGGTTCTCAAACATGAACATGCGTTAGAATCACTGAAAAGCTTGGCTGAACTGCCAGTTCTTGGATGGTGCCGCAAAGGATTCTGCTTCTAGGTGGGGCAAAGCCCAGGAATCAGTGTGTTGAGTAGAATTCCACGGTCACTCAGACACCTGCGGATCCCATACCTCACTTGGAGAACAAGTTGAGTGTAATGAGGAAAATGAGATGCTACTATAATATTCATATATATTCATCAATATAATAATCATGAGATGTTACTATAATATTCTAAGGCAGAATTTTTTTTCCTTCTCTTAGTGTGCTTGAAAATTACATCCAGCTTTAACACTAATATTGTAAGATAATAAAATTACCTACATCCCACCATTCTTTTCTTTGGTTTGTTAGGACCTCTCTCTACTATCCAGGCTGGAGTTCAGTAGCACAATCATAGCTCACTGCAGCCTCAAACTCCTGGGCTCAAGCAATCCTCCCACCTCAACCTCCTGAGTAGCTAGGACTACATGCATGCACCACCAATCCCACCTACTTTTTGTAGAGACAGATCTTCTTGCTATATGGCCCAGGCTGGTCTCTAGCTTTTGAACTCAAGTGATCCTCTTGCCTTGGCTTCCCAATGTGCTGGATTATAGGTGTGAGCCACCTTGTCTGGCACCTATATCCCATTATTCTAACATAATTATCTTTTTTGCTAACAGCCTTCAATATGCATGCCAACTGATTTCCAAAGGTACACACTGATTTATATTCTACCTTTTCTGTTTACTGTGATATAAGAAATGTCTTCTACTATGTGGCAAAGGCATTCTCATTATCATCTCTAATGATTATATAATATACCACACACATTTCCTGTAACTTGTTTAACTAGTCCTCTAATATTTTGTATCTTCTATGTGCTGCATCATTTCAAATTTTTAAGCACGGTGAACGTCTTCAAACATGTAGTTTTTTGCTTCTGTTGAATAATTTTCATAGAATTCATTTCCAGAACTGGAATTAGTGGTGTGGTAGGAATCTACAGTGGTTCCCTACAGTGAGAACACAGTAGAATAAGGAGCAAAGACCATTCCTGGGATGACATGAAACATGAATATTGTAATCTCCGATTAAGCCACTTTCTTGAAGCTCTAGGATAAGGGTCTACAGATCAATTTAAGGTCAGGTCATTGAAGAAGTTAGACAAGCAGGGGTTATGAGCTTCTTATGGAATCATTATCTTAATGTAGCATGTAGGGAAGGCCTGAGACACTGTAGGTATAATGCCTTTCAGTATTTGATGCATAATAAAGATACTGCACTTAGTTCATTAACACCCTGGCATAATTGAATTGCATCATTAAATCATTAACACTCCTTGCCACACCACCCAACACGTCTGGGCACTATCCAGAGGCATCCCATTGAGTCCCAAGACCTTGGGAAGAGTAGAACCAACTCCCCCAATTCCCACCCTGCCCTTCCCCAGCTGCTCCACCAGTAGAAGAGGGAAACAGAGGTCTGGATGTGAGGAAGACCGTTAGCCAAGTCTCACTGCCTACCTAGGGCTGAAGTTGTGACAGTGTGCTGACAAACCACGGAAAACCGGGAGGAAAAAAACTGATTGCTCTCTATGTGTGTAATGTGAGGAAGTTATTCTGATCTCGCTTCCTCGAAGATGGGATCTTTGTCTTATTGACACCCCAGTAGGTGCTCCACAAATGGTTGTCCAGGGAGTGAATGAATGGATGGCCTTTGCCTAGGCTCATGCTGACACCCCAGGCTGCCTCTCCCTGATGTACTCTGTAGGGGGCACTCTCACTACTGCCTTCACTGCAGCCACCACCTGGGATGAAGGCACCTGTGTCTCCATCCTGGGCAGTGCTGATCTTGGCTTTACTTATCTTCTGGATCTGGTTTTTTTGAATCTGACAAAAGGCAGGCATGTGGGCACATTAAAGCACAAACAATGTGTGATATGTTTGTTTATTTGCTGGATGACCATTCCAGCAGTTGCAAAGTCCTACTTGAGTGGGGCATTACAGGAACATCCTCTGTCTGGAAATCTGAGCCCTGGTTCTTCTTCCTTAGCTGTCTTCTCCATCTCATTCCAACCTGCTTGAGTTCCGCCTCCTGGCTGTGCAAGCAGCCTCTCCCTTCAGACCTCCACCTGTCTTCTGAGATCCAGCTACCCCAGCTAGGAAGCCCCTTGTAAACCCAGAACCAAGGATGTTTTCCCTTTCCCTGTTTCCTGCTTCCCAACATGCATAAAACCTCTTTGAGCCTCAAATGGGATTGCCCAACACCCACCTCCTACAGCACCTTAATCTTCAGCTCTTATTCTCCAGCAATAATAAATCAGTTCAATATAGGTGAAGAGCTTTGGTCCCATCAACCTCAGATGCTATGTTCAGGTGGGGACAGCAGGTGGGAAGCCACCTGCCTTCCCCCTTCCACTTGCTCTGCCTGGGACACTGAATCGCAGGTAAGAAGTGGAGAGGCGTCTTCCTGTCCCAGCCCAGCTGCTGAGAGAGGAGCTAGAGAGAGCGGCCTCGATCCAGTCGGCCCAGATTGAGGCCTAGACTCAGACACCTCCTGGTTCCCACGCTCAGGCAGCAGGCCTGAAGCTGAACTAGTTTCATAATCTCACCTCTGCCCAGTGCTTTTTGCAAAATGATCTGCCATTTGGTTCTCACGTCACAATCATAGTATTTATCTATGCAAAACAGCACCTCATTAAAAAAAAAGAAGAAACACATCACCATTGGCCCAACCCCTCATTAAAGTATAACACACAGGCCCTGGGCACACCCAGGGTGGAACCGGCACCCAGACTGGCCTGGGTGTTAGGCCCATGTCACTAGCTCTGTCCCCACCCTCACCCCATTCCTCTTAAGTGAGCTGTGCTGAGTCTCAAATCTGTGTGGTTGGAGATGACAGAGAAGATGTCCTTTGGAACTGAGATGGGTTCATTGGGGGAGCCCCTCCTCTAACAGGCCTTCTCCCCTCAACTATTATCTCTACTTAAACCCCTTCCTCTTGCCTTCAGCCCAGCTTCTACCATGATATTTGCAGACTACGGACATATTTGTACCTTTGTTTCTTTCTAGAATGGAAGGCCTTGAGTACATGAACCATATTAGGTTTTTCCGGGCCTAAGCCAGTGTTTGGCACATAGTAGACGTTCAGTAAATATTTGCAAAATGCCCAATTTAATTTTTGACTTCATGATAAGGAATTCCATGATTGATTTTCGGCCAGATGGTTCCCCTCCCATTCTCCCTGGAAATACACCACCCCTTCAGTTGTCTTAAGCAATGCTTTCTATCCTTGACACCCAGGGTCTCAGGAATAAAAGTTGAAATGCTTTCATTTTGGTTAATAATCTTATGCTTTTTGTATTATCTGAATGACTTTAATCAACTGTGCAACATTTAAGACATACAGAAAAGAAATAAGAAAAGTATCACAGCCGTGTACTCACTACCCAACTTGAAAACATCCAAAGCATGATCACTACAATGGAAGCCCCCAGGCAATTCTGATGCCAGGCACCTATCCCCCTTCCTCTCCTTCAGAGGAACTTGCAACCCAAATGTGATGGCCATCTGAAGTTTTTACAGTTAATTTTTTAATGTGATAGGTATGAGGTTTCCCATCTGTATGCCCTACAGGCTGAGGTCAGATTGCGTTCTCGCTGGCCCCGCCTGCACACCACGCCTGCTCTGTGCCCCAGTTTCTCTATCTGTAAAGTGGTGATAATAATACCCGTCTCTTCCCCACTTCTCTGAGTGTGCAGATGAGTGAGATAAGTGTAAAGTGCTTGGAGCATCAAGAGAGAGAGGCTCTAGATAATCCCAAGCGGGTAGATAGTGCAGGAAGCGCCAGCAGGCCTCCACCACGGGTTTCTGCTGGCGCTAAAGGGTGTGCTGAGCTGGTCACCTTCCTGCGCCCTGACCCCTGAAGCCAGCTCATTCACACAAGCTAGCCAGCTCCACCACCTCTCTATGGGTAGCCCTCCTTCTGTGCTTGTGAGATCCTGGAGCTGAGACAGCCAGCAGCCCTCTCTGACCACAAAGGACCCATTTCAGCTACAGAATCGGCAGCCTCTCACTGTACTGTAGCAGGGTCCCGCCTCTCTCCTTTCTGGCCTTTCTGTGTGCCGAAGTTGTGTTGCCTACACAGCAAGCGCCTAAGCAATGGTGGTGATCGGGCTATCCATACTCCCGAAGAAATGGGGAAGAAGTCTGCATGCTGAAGTCCGGCTCAGCAGCCGTGCGTGAGGCTCGTGTGAATGCACTGAGTAAATAGGCCAGCGAGGTCTACGAAATTTAAGACTTCCTGCTCCCAGGTCCCAAAGAGACAAACAAGTTGAAAAGCACAAACTCAACATTTTTAAAAACCATAAAAACGAGATAATTCCCACCTAAGGCCATCTCCCCCATAGTCACACCAGAGGGCTTCAAGTGTGGGAACCGTGTCATGAGGAGCAGAGCAAGAGCTGGCTAGCTGGTCCACCAGCCTCGAGAAGGGGGATGACAGGGGTAGCATAGTCAATGGACTATCCAACCGTCATCCAAGGTGTCTTGGCTGCTGAGGGTCATCCAAGACACCATCACTTGACTAAACCAGCAGAGACTTTTAAAGCAGTACAACAGTGGGGGTCAAAGAAAGTGGCAAGCTTGGTCAGTAAAAGAGTTTGCCGACGCAGATGCTATCTACAGTGGAGAAGTCACTGTCATTAGAAAATATTCCCCCATTTACTAAGTACTTTCGGCACTCCAGCCTGAGAGGCAATTCAGAACACTGAGATTGCACATAAATGCAAGGATGGAAAGAGCCGCGGCTCTTGTCCTTCAATCTCAAGAATTCTGCCAATTCCAGGCGCCCGTGCTGTGTCTGCACTTCAGGGCAGCCCTTGAGGAAGATAGTACTCCAGAAAAATCCCGAAAAGGTGGTCCAGAAAGCTGGCCACCAAAAAGGGGAGCTGACGGGAGAATAGAGGCTTAGATCTTTTGATGTACGATGGCACAGATAGGAACTGAGAGAGTCAGGGCTGGAAAGCAGGGCCATTACTGGGAAACTTCCAGTAGAAGAGAAAGAATCTTGGGCTAGTGGCTGAGAGAGTTGAGTTCTAGATCTGTGTGACTTTGAGTGAGTCATTTCATCTTTCTGGGCCTCAGTTTCCTCATTTGTAACATGAGGGGGTTGGGTTGGATTATGTCTAAGGTTCTATCACATTAGCATCCTATGGATGGCATCAAAGAACAGGGAAGGGACCAATACTGGAATGTCCCTAAATGTGATGCGTTGGGCCACCAAAGCAGAATGGAGTGTAGAGTTAAAACTCATATTTGGAGCTGGGTGCAGTGGCTCACACTTGTAATCCTTGTCCCTTGGGAGGTCAACGCAGGAGGATCACTTGAGGTCAGGAGTTCAAGACCAGCCTGGGCAACATAGTGAGACCCTATCTCTACAAACATTTTTAAAAAATTATTCAGGTTTGGTGGTGCACACCTGTAATCCTAGTTACACAGGGAGCCAAAGAGGGAGGATCAATTGAGCCCAGGAGTTTGAGGTATGATTTCATCATTGTACTTCTGACTGGGCAACAGAGCAAGACCTCACCTCAAAAATATATTTTAAAAATAATAATAATTTTAAAATAAAAGAGCTTGTATTTGGGAAGCATCAGAACAAGCTGTAAAGCATTCCTAACCCTGCTTCCCACAGTCACACACAGCATCCTGACCTCCTTGCCCCATGGTCAGAGTATGAGCCAATGGGCTCCAAGTTGGCCAACCCAGTTCTGGGTCCAGTACTCGTGCTGGCCGTGTGACTTCAGGCAAGGCAGTTATCTTTCGCCTTGCCTTTTTCCTCATCTCTAAGAGCCTTCACCTCCTCTCTGCCCCAGGAGGAGGCTGAGAGAATTCACTGAGTAATGTCCACTTAGCACTTAGCTTGCAAGGGGGGAAGAATCCCACGTAAATAGAAGATGACGAGGGTTGTTGTGACAGCTGCTTGATTCCCTGAGCTCTTCCCCAGCCCTTCCTTTGCTGCTGATGGAAACTAACCTGTCGTGAGTCACTATTGTCTTGTTCTCAAAGTTCAGTTCAGAGAATTCCCCTGGAGCATCATGTTCCTATCTAGCCTCACAGCCAAATGAGGAGACATCAGAGAACAAGGCTAAGAAAATATGATGCCACCACTTCCCTAACACCTGAGTCCACTTTACTTTTTACCCACTAGCCTGTACATTTCATAAGGGTGGGGACATCTGGGCAACCATGTTGCACAACTGCAGGGGGCACCATCTGCCATCATTTAGTTGACACCCAATAAGCATTTGTTGAATGAATGACACAAACTACCCAGCTAATATTTGGGTGGAAGGAAGAAAACTAATATTTTTGAATGCCCAGCAATGCCAAAAACACTTTATATTTTATTTATTCCTCTTAGCAGTCTTATGGAATCAAAATTATTCTCCCATTTTATGGTTGGGTAAACTGAGACTCATGAATTAAGTAATCACCAAGGTGTCACACGATGTAAGCAGTAGACATAGAATTTGAATCCACGCCTGTTTGACTGGATTCCAGCCACAGTGCCATGCATGTAGGTAGGGGAAGGAGCCGAATACTTTAAACCAAGATAAGCTGAGACACTGTTTTCAACAAAGGTTCTGGCTGGACCAACAAGATAATAGTGCCAGAAGGGTACGGACTGCGAGCTAAAGAAATGCCCCCTTAAACCAGGCCTTTAAATAGCAAGTGCTGGCTGAGAAAAAGCCCAAGTTTCAATAGGTTCTCAAACCTTTCAGGAGAGCCAAGGGAATCTGGGCCATCCCTTCTCCCTTCCTTTCTGCCTGTTTTTACCTCCACTACCTCACCCTCATCACACACACGCACACACAATCCCTCCTACAAGGTCTTCCAACAAATATAAACACAGAGACACACAGTGTCTATTCCCCTTTCCCTGCAAAACCCCTGAGTTCCTAGAAGACTGGTGAGAGCTGACAAGCAGGAATGTGGACAACATGAATTACAGAAAGAACAAGAAAAGACTGGGCACAGTGACTCACGCATGAATCCCAGCACTCTGGGAGGCTGTGGCGGGTGAATCTCTTGAGGTCAGGAGTTCGAGAACAGCCTGGCCAACATGGTGAAACCACGTCTCTACTAAAAATACGAAAATTAGCCAGGCGTGGTGGTGCATGCCTGTAATCCCAGCTACTCAGGAGGGTGAGGCAGGAGAATTCCTTGAACCTGGGAGGCAGAGGTTGAAGTGAGCTGATATCACACCACTGTACTCCAGCCTGGGCAAGAGAGTGAGACTCCATCTGAAAACAAACAAACAAACAAAAAGCAAAGAACAAGAGGGTTTCTTTGCTCAACACTGCTAAAATTCAGGAGTAGAGGAAGTAGCCTTTGTCCTCCAGTCCCTGCCTGGGACATTTTGCTAGCATGAACAGTGTGGGCACGGCTCCCCCAGCACCATAGAAGAACCCAGGCTCAACCCCTCCATTCCTGAGCTTTGTTGACCTTCATTAATTCTTTGATACGGGAACAATCATCTCTGGCCTAATATCAGAAGGAACTGTGCTTTCAAACACCACAATGGGCCTTGTTTAAGAAGCAGTCGCTAGGAGAGCCCACAGGGAGAAGTACATATTTACTCAGGCCTATGGCACTTGCAAAGGAATTATTGACAGTTGAGAGACACTTCTAGCTGAATATATCCCAAGGCATGATGGCTCCCCTGACCTGGGGCCTGATAACTGCTGGGTGCCCTGTCAACTGGCTGACAACTCACGGCTTCCCCAACTGCTGCCCAGGTAAAGCAATGGAATTGAGCGAGCTCGTGGAATCCCTCTTATTCTTTCCAAAGATCCACCTTGCTCAGCTCTTTTTTATTTTTGTTTTTTAATAAAGTAGAGACAGGGATCTTGCTATGTTCCCCAGGCTGGTCTCGAACTCCTGGCCTCAAGGGATCTTCCTGCCTTGACCTCCCAAAGTGCTGGAATTACAGGTGTGACCCACCGTGCCCAGCCCTTATTCAGCTCTTTCAACCCCCGAAAGGTGAGAGTGTCTAACAGGAAAGTGACCACAGCTTCACTTGCTAGAAGATAACGTCACTAAACAGGGAACCCAGGACTAAAGATTGGTTGTTGCACCTGTGAGCCTAAATCCCAGCTCTGCCAATACCTGTGTATTTGCGTACTAAGGCTACCATAACGAAATCCCACACATGGGTGGCGTAAACAATAGATCTTTTTCAGAAACGTATTATCTACCTCAGAAACATATTTTCTCACAGTTCTCAGAGGTCCAAGACCCGTGTATAATGAATGTCAAGGATAGAGTAGCAACTACTAAAGAGGCATCACAGGCCATCCTTGGACAGCTGGCTGCATTGCCAGGACATACTTGGACAGTGCGCAGCTAGAGACCTTCCTCTCTTTGCAGTTCTCTCTGCTTACTTCCAAAAAAGTTGTATCTAGATTTTCATTTAGACACTTTCAGTTGCACTCAAGCCTCTGTCAGTTAGATAAAGAAAACAGGGCCGGGTGCGGTGGCTCACGCCTGTAATCCCAGCACTTTGGCAGGCTAAGGCGGGTGAATCATCTGAGGCCGGGAGTTCGAGACCAGGCTGACCAATATGGTGAGACCCTATCTCTACTAAAAATACAAAACTTATCCGGGCATGGTGGAGTGCACCTCTAGTCTCAGCTACTCGGGAGGCTGGGACAAGAGACTTACTTGAACCTAGGAGGCGGAGGTTGCAGTGAGCACCCCAGCCTGGGCGGCAGAGTGATACTGTCACAAAAAGAAAAGAAGAAAAGAAAGAAAACAGATTTCTGTCTCCATAAAATATCTGATGCTGCTATTTTTTTATTCATTTTTTTCTGGGCCTCAGGGCTAAGAAGTGAGTTAATCATCCTATTTGATTTATGGCATCATCACACTCACTGCATTCCCCTCACTCCAGTAGTTGCTCTACTTATGTGTTTCAAGGGATCCTTTGATAAGGATATATCCTCGTGAAACACATGGTATTATTTTGTAGAGGGATTGTATTTTTAATTCATAAATGGTATGCTGTAAATAGCATTTGGTTTCCTGCTTTATTTTCCAGTTCTAAAGTATCACCATGTGACAGTGTGTGAGTGTCGTTCCCTGCGTCTAAGAGCCAAGAGTATTCCACAGTGTGCCCACCAGTTAACCTATCCACACACGTGGTGATGGACAACTCAGTTGCCACAAACAAGGCAGCGAAAGTGCCCTGGTGGCCGGCACAAGAACTGCTCTGAGAATCCCCAAAGGGTTTCTGTGCCCCAGGTGGACACATCCGCACTGCACTGAACCCTTACAGACTGCTCTCTGACCAAGCAGATCTATGTAATAAGGTGCTTGGTATGGTGCTATTACCTTATCAGCTATTAACCAAAGAATCCTACACTGAGGCGTCAGGGTTTAATCCAGCTCTGCCATGGGGTGGCTGTGGGATGTTATGTAAGTCCCATCATGTGTCTGGATCTCAGGATCCTCTTCCACCAAATGCGTATGCCAGACAAGGTCAACTCAAAGCCAGTCCTAACCCCACTGGGAGTGCATCTGAGAGGCAGAGCAAGATAATGGAGCAGAGAGAGCTTCGGACCCCAAGTCCTGGCTTTGGCCACCTTAGTGAATTGCAGAAGCAGCCCATTGGGAATACATGTGTTATAGGAGTCCTTTGACAGTGAAATGAAGTAATGGACATGAAGCATCTGGCACTTAGAGAAGCTATTCAACAGATATCCGTTCTCTTTATTCCCAGTCCACATCCTTTCCCTGTTTTGTCATTTGCCATTAAAGAATTCTGAAATTTTTTGGAATTCTAAATTCTGACAATTTACTCTTCATTCTCTCTCTTCTTAATGAGGTATAAATACATACAGCAAGGTCCAACAATCTTCTTTTAATAACAGCTTTATTGAAGTATTCACATACCATAAAATTCACCCTTTAAAAGTATACAATACGGCCAGGCGTGGTGGCTCAGACCTGTAATCCCAGCACTTTGGGAGGCCAAGGTGGGCAATTCACAAGGTTAGGAGTTCAAGACCAGTCTGGCCAATATGATGAAACCCCATCTCTGCTAAAAATACAAAAATTAGCCAGGTGTGGTGGCATGCACCTGTAGTGCCAGCTACTTGGGAGGCTGAAGCAGAAGAATTACTTGAACCCGGGAGGCAGAGGTTTCAGTGAGCCAAGATCGTGCCACCGCACTCCAGTCTGGACAGCAGAGTGAGATTCCACATCGAAACTCTAAATAAATAAATAAAAGTATACAATCCAATTCAGTGGTTTTTATAATGCTCTATCCACAGAGAAATCTATCTCATCACTACTTAAGAACATTTTCATCACCCCCCCCCAAAAAAAAACCCCTCACTCTCCATTTCATCCTCTCCAGCCCCTGCCAACCATTAATCTACTTTATGTCACTATTCTGAACATCTCATACAAATGGAATCATTCACTCTATGGCCTTTTGTGACTGGCTTCTTTCACTTGCATAACATGTTCAAGGTTCATCCGTATTGTAGCATGTGTCAATACTTCATTTTTATTGTCAAATAATATGCCACTATATAGACACAGCACATTTTGTGTATTCATTCATCAATTGACGAACACTTGGATTGTTACCACTTTTTGGCTATTACGAATAAAGCTTCCATGAATATTCATGTACAGATTCTTGTGTTGTTGTGTTTTCAATTATCTAGGGTATATACCTCGGAATGGAATTCCCGGCCATATGGCATTTTTATGCTTAACTTTTAAGGAAGTACCAAATGTTTTCTGAAAAACCACTTTTCCGTCCCACAGCCATGTATGAGGGCTCCAATTTCTCTACATCCTCGTCAGCTCTTATTATCGTCTTGGCTCTTTTGTTTTAGCCACCCTAGTGAGTGTGAAATGATATCACTTTGTGGTTTTGAAGTGCACTAATCTTATATTAGCAGCTTGGTTTTTGCAAATGTGTGCACCTAAGATACACATATACAGATTTAAATACAGAACATTGCCCTCCTCTTGCCTCCAGGTCACTATCCTCCTACCCAAGGTAACTACTGTTCTCTAGCAACATTGACTAGCTTTCCTGTTTTTTAACTTGATGTAAATGGAATCATAGTATATATACTCTTACGTTTGGCTTTTTTCACTCAAAAAATGTGGTGGTATCAGTGGTTTCGGGTGCTTGTTCTTTTTACACCTATGTAGTATTTCACTGTATGAGTATACTGCAATCTATTTATTCATTCTTTTATGAGTGGACATTTGTGTTGGTTCCAGCCTGGGGTTATTACGAATAAAACTGCAAAACCACTCTTGTACCTTTCTTTTGGAAGAAATATGAACTCATTTCTCTTAGGTCTGTACCTAGGAATGGCATTGCTGTATCATGGAGTTGCTTTGACTTTAGCAGAGGCTGCCAAATAGTTTTCCAAAGTGGTTGTGTCAATTTACGTGCCC
>CAUYLG010021953.1:0-30791 GCA_963573385.1 Cacajao melanocephalus
TGGTTTATACTATCAGTGGCCACTGGACTTAGGACTAGTCCAAGACCTTGATCTAGATTTTGACCTAGACCTAGACTGTGATCTTGACTGAGATTTGGATCTAGGTGGTTCTTTTTTCCTTGATTCCTTTTCATATCTTGACCCAGACTTATAATGTGTTTTGGAATCTGTTTTAGAGGTGCCTCTAGTTTTGGTGTGAGATGCAGACCTAGAACATGATTTAGCCTTCATTTCTTTCTTGGGCTGGGACTTGTACTATGATCTTGAATTGGATTTAGATCTTGAAAAAGATAGATTTCGGTGTTTGAATCTATCATTGTTGGAATGGCTTCTGCTACGCCGTGGTCTTCCAGTCAGTCTGCTGTTTCTAGGACTATATGATCTTCTATAGTTGTAATCAAAAGACCGACTTCTTGATCTCCTTCTTTCGTAACTTTGGCTTCTTGAACGTCTGTATCTGTCATAATCATCATAGCGTGAAGAACCGTACACATTCCTCCCTTCCTTGGCTTTCATCTGATGTGGTGTCTTCCGATCCCCCTGGGCAAACTGTATTTCAATAATCTGCCGTCCACAAATCCACTTTCTGTCCAAATTATGTAAAGCATCTTCAGCATCACGAACATCCTCAAATTGAACATAAGCAAATCCTCTTGGATGGCGAGTGTAGAAATCAAGTGGAACGTACACATCAACTGTAGGACCATAATGACCAAATTCACGCCGTAAATCTTCAGACCTGGTGTCGTCGGCCACGTACCTGACGGACGGCCACGTTCCTGACGAACAGAGACGTGTTTGGGGGATGCAGGTAGTGAGACATGGCAGTGGCGTGTCTTGGCCGGGCGCACTAACAGGTTCAGCAAACTGTCTGCGGCTCCGGCACTGAAGCCTCCTAATTTTTTTCTAACTTTAGAAAAGTATTATGCCCAAAAACAAAACAAAAAACCTAATTCAAAAATGGGTAAAGGACTTGAGCAGATACTTCTCCAAAGAAGATGTAAAATGACCAGTAAACACATATAAAGATTCTCAACACCATTAGTCATTAGAGAAATGCAAATCAAAATGACATTTAAATACAATTTGGCTGTTAGCAAAGACACAGAAAATAGCAAGCATTGAGAAGGATGTGGAGAAAGTTGGAAACATGCATGCATTGCTGCTGGGAGTGTAAAATGGTACAGCTACTATGAAAGACAGTTTACTAGTTCCTGAAAAAGTTTGATGTAGAATGATTGTATCATCCAACAACTTCACTGTTAGGCATATCTCCAAAAGAGTTGAAAGAAGGGACACAAATGGATAACTTGTACAGTAGTGTTCATAGCAGTGTCATTCTTACTAACCAAAAGGTGGAAAAGGCCAAATGTCTATGAACAGATGAATGGACAAACAAATGTGTTTTTAGATACAGTAGAATATTATTCAGCTATAAAAACAAATGAAATTTTGGTACATGGTACAACATAGATGAACCTTGAAAACATTGTGGTAAGTGAAATAAGCTGGACACAAAATATTTTATGATTCTACTTAGATGGGGTATCCAAAGCTTTATGTAGCAAATTTAATTTATGATTTATAAATGTAGCAAATTTATAAAGCTGCCAAGTATAATAGAAGTTACTAAGGCCTAAAGTGAGGGAAGAATGGGAAGTTTGCTTAATGAGTATAATGTTTCTATGTGGAATGATGAAAAAATTTTAGAAATGAATAATGGTGGTGGTTGCACAACATTCTAAATGTACTCAGTGCTACTGAATTGTACACTTAAAAATCATTAAAATGGTAAATTTTATGTATATTTTATGATACAAAAACATTTTTAAAGTAAAAGTTTGCATTTTGATGTTATTTGTGAAAAATATTTTCACTAATAAAATTTTTGTTGTTTCATTGCTCTCTCTTTGAATATGTTTTAAAAATTAGATGCATTTGGAACTATTACAGCTGTATAAATGAAAAAGAATATCAGTAAAGAATTTTAACCCAGTACTCTGGGGTAGTGGAGGAAAATTATATCATGTTATTTATTGTCCTTTCTGTTTTTACATTAGGTTACACAGAATCAACAATTTAAAATTACAGATTAAAAAAAACTTTCTGATTTTGGTCCTATAGAAATAAACCAGATTTGAAAAGGTGTCATGCTCCCTAGATTGTAGGCACAGAAAAAGAAGAGATCAAAAGGGCAAGTAATGCAACACAGTAGATGCTTATTGACCTGATCGTATTTAACTATACTGTAAAAATGCAAAAATGTTAAGAAGCAAAACTGGGAAATACTGAGATGATACGTGAAAAATTCAAATGACAAATACGCAGCGGATGAGTATTTATGGGTTTTTTTGGGCTTACTATTTTTTTCCCCAAATTTAATATCTCCTCTTTTAAATACTTATACTGGATTCTTTTTAGATTATGCTGCGATTGCATTGAGACATTTTCATTGTTTGGCTTTATCTGTAAGATTTCCAAATGCATATGGTTGTTAAGATACGCGTTTAATGAGGGTGGAAGGAAACACACAAAAATAGAAATGTGAGAGATGATGAGTCTGATGACTGTTAATACTCTTCCAAATAGCCTTATTTGAATCCTTCTTAGAACTTTTATATTTTTCTAATATTGACCTACCCCTTTTATTTGGAGCTAGAGTCCCATGGTCAAGAACTGGGAAGAATCTGACATTTTACCCTCCTTGCAAGCTAGCAATTACTCAGTTGTAGTTTTATGGATGATAGTTAAAGATATGAGACTCCTGAGTTGGAGTTGAAGGACAGTTTATTAGTTCAGCAAGCAGTAGCAGTGGCCAGAGTATTAGCTTGCTTTTTTTTTTTTTTTTTTTAACCAGTTTTCCAAGCCCTGGTTCCCATGTAGCAGTGTGAAGAGGAGGGTCATATGATACTTGTACACACTGTGGATTGCATAACAGTTGAGGAATACTCAGCTTCTTACAGAACCTGAATAGTAGTGTATAATAGGAAGGAAGAATGCATTTCTTTGCTTTGGAGCAAGATAGCACTGTTGCTGTAAAAGTATCCTCAACAGGATAGTGCAAACCGAAAGGGTGGTGAGTGTCTTGCTCCTCAGAGATGCAGACACATGAGAGTCCCATAGAAAATTGTCTCCCAGTAATATTTTCTGCTCATTTCTATACTATTTTGTCTTCAGGCAAATTTTTTTTTTACTAGTATACCACTCTGATTTATCTAACAGGAGATAATGAAGTGTCTGTTCAAATAGTTAGCTGGCTTTTAAAATCAGGTTGTTTTCTTATTGTTGAGTTTGAGAGTTCTTTCTTGATTCTGGGTACAGTCCTTTGTCAGATATGTGATTTGCAAGTATTTTCTCTCAGTCTGTGATCTGTCTTTTCATATTCTTCAATCTCTTTACAGAACAAAAGTTTCTAATTTTGATAACTATCAAGTTTTTCTCTTACGGATTTTGTCTTAGAAACTTTTTACCTAATTGAAAATCACAGATTTTTTTGTTTTCATACAGATGTTTCATTATTTTAGATCTTACATTTAGATCTGTGATCTATCTTGCATTACCTTTTGTTTGTATAAAGTTAGGTAGAGTTCAGGTTCATTTTTTTGGCATATGGATATTTACTTGTTCTAGCACTATTTGTTGAAGAGACTATCTTTTCCCTCAGTGAATTGCCTTTTTACCTTTGTCAAAAATCAATTGCCCATATTTGTAAGTATGCTTTGCTTGATTTATGATTCTGTTTTGTTGATATCTGTGTTTGTCCTCTTGCTAATACATCATTGACTTAAATAGTAACAGTTTTATAGTAGTTATTGAAATTAGTGTTCTCAAATTTTGTTCTGTTTCTGAATTGTTTTGGATATTTTGCTACTTTTGCATTTTCATATGTATTCAAGAGTCAACTTGTTGATAGCTACAAAGATATTCTGAGATTTTGATTGGTATTATGTTTAACGTACGTGTCAATCTGAGGAGACTTGACATTTTAACAATATTGAGTCTTCCAATCCATGAATATAGTTATTTTTCCATTTTTTAGGTCTTTGATTATTTTAATCAGTACTTTATAGTTCTCAGCATATAGATCCTACACATATTTTGTAGAAGTATTTCTTTTTTGGATGCCATTATGAATGCGACTGCTTTAAAAATTTTTGATGTACAAACTTATTGATGATATATAAAAATGCGGTCAATTTTTGCATATTGATTTGATATTCCACAACTTGTTAAAATCATATTGTAATCATAAAACCCTTTGGATTTTCTATGTAGATAACATGGTTTTGAATAAAGACAGTCTCACACTGTCACCTAGGCTGGAGTGCAATGGTGTAATCTCAGCTTACTGCAACCTCCACTTCTCAGGTTCAAGTGCTTCTCCTGCCTCAGCCTCCCAAGTAGCTGGGATTACAGTTGCCCGCCACCATGCCCGGCTAATTTTTTTATTTTTAGTGGAGACGGGGTTTCTCTATGTTGGCTAGGCTGGTCTTGAACACCTGACCTCGTGATCCACTTGCTTTGGCCTCCCAAAGTGCTGGGATTACAAGCGTGAGCCACCGTGCCTGGCCTCTTTTATTATTCTTTTATTATTACTGTTGTTTTTAGAGATGGGGTCTTGCTCTGTTGTCCAGGCTGGAGTGTAGTGCTCACTGTAGCCTCAAACTGTTGGACTCAAGTGGTCCCCCTGCCTCACCTTCCTGAGTAGCTGAGACCACAGGCATATATCATTATCATGGCTGGCTAAGTTTTTTATTTTTTGTGGAGATGAGGTCTTGCTGTGTTCCCAGGCTTGTCTTGAACTCAAGCCTCAAGTGATCCTCTCAACCTTGGCCTCCCCAAGTACTGGGATTACAGGCGTTAGCCACCATCCTTGGCCTCTTTTATTTTCATTATTATTAATATTATGTGTGTATATATATATATATATATATATATATATATATATAATATGTGTGTGTGTGTGTGTGTGTGTATATATATATATATATATATATATATATATATATATGGAGAGAGAGAGAGAGAGAGTCTTGCTCTGTCACCCAGGCTGGAGTGCAGTGGCATGATCTCTGCTCACTGCAACCTCTACCTCCTGGGTTCCAGTGATTCTTGCACTTCAGCTTCTTGAGTAGCTGGGATTACAGGCATCTGCTACCATACCTGGCTACTTTTTTTTTTTTTTTTGTATTTTTAGTAGACAGGTTTTTACCATGTTGGCCAGGCCAGTCTTGAACTCCTGACCTCAAGTGATCTGCCTGCCTCAGCCTTTCAGTGTTGGGATTACAGATGTGAGCCACTGTTCCCAAGCTCGTTTATTATTAAATACAAGGTTAACTGTAGGTTTATTTAGATATCCTTTATCAAATTTAAGAAAGTTCTTTTTTATTTTTTCCTTCTTTGCTGAGAGTCTTTTCTGTTTAATCAGGAATGGATATTGGATTTTATCTAATGCCTTTTTTTGAATGATTGAAATGATCATGAGGTTTTTCTTGTTTAGATTGTCAATATGATCTATTCCATTGTTTGATTTTCAAATCTTGAACTAACTTTTACTCCCACAATAAACCATATTTGGTTGTGAACTGTTACTCATTTTCTGTATTGCCATATTTGGTTTGCTCATACTGTGTTGAAGGTTTTTTGTGTGTTTATGTGGGAAGTTGTCTACCGTTTTCTCATATCTTTGTTTTTCTTTGGTATTTTGAATTGGTGAGTATTCCCTCTTCTTCTGTTTTCTGGAAGAGATTTTGTTTAATTGGTATTATTTCTTCCTGACTGCTTTGTAGCATTTGCTATGAAACCATCAGAGCAGGTGTTTTCTCTTTTGGAGTGTTTTAAACTATGAATTTGTTTTCTTTTATCTATGTAGGGCAATTCAGGTTATCTGTCTTTTCTTGAAGGATTTTTGGGAGTGGATAGCTTTCAGGATAAAACAGCTCATTTCATGTAAGTTGCTGAATTTCTATGCATAATTTTGCTGATAGTATTCCTTGTTATTTTAACATTTGTAAGGTCTGTGGTGATATTCCCACTTTCATTTCTCATGCTGGTTGTGTCTTTTCCCTCACTCTTGATTTACGGGTTGGTTTGTCTGCCTAGAGGGTTTATCAGTTCTGTTGAGCTTTTCAAAGAGCCAGCTTTTGTCTTTATCACTTTTTCTCTGCTTTTTCTGTTTTCGATGTCTTTTAAATCTGTTGATTTCTATTCTTTATTATTGTGTTTTTGCTGCTTGCTTCGAGTTTGCCCTGTTTTTCATTGTCCAGTTTCTTCAGGTGGAAGCTTACTGATATGAGGACTGTCTTCTAATATAAGCATTTCATGCTATAAATTTCCCTCTAAACATTGCTTTGACTGTATTATACATATTTTGATATGTTGTATTTTTATTTTTATTTAGTTCCAAACATTGTCTAATTTCCCTTGACACTTCTTTGATTCATAGGGTTAGATGTGTTGTTGAATTTCCATATAGGGGATTTTCAGATGTTTGTTACCCATTTCTAATTTAATTCCATTATAGTCAGAGTATAATTTGTATTATTGCAATTATTTTAAATTTGTTAAGGCTCTTTTGTTTTGGTGAATATTTCGTGTATACTTAAAAGACCGTATATTCTCTGGTTGGTTGGAGTAATTGTGAGTGGAAAGGGATAATGTTTTAATCACCCATCTTGATATGTTTTAAAACCAAGTAGGATTTAAACCTTAAATCCTATTTTTTTTTTTGTAGCCAGTGGGTTAATAGGAAAGGACATTAGAATTTAGAATGCATGCTTCTAAATAGGCCTGCTTTTTACTAACTATATGAGGGGTCTTCACAAAGTTCACAGAAAATACATATTATGAAAATCCATGCCTGAATTTCAAAAATTTTTTTTGTGCCAAGATAAACTTGTGCTAACATGTTATAACATGTCTGAACGGGATCTAGTTTGAGGCATTAAGAAGGATAAGATACCAGTTTGAAAAGAGCCCCTATCAGAGCAACATGAACTCTGCTAAAATTAAAGCAAGAAGAAACACCGAATATGTGGTGAAGCTTAATGACAGAATGGTGATATTATTGATGCTTTACAAAAAGTTTATGGGGATGATGCCCCCCTCCCAAAATCAGCAGTTTTCAAATGGGTAACTCATCACAAGAGGGGATGAGATGGTGTTGAAGATGAAGCCTGCAGTGGCAGACCATCCACATCAATTGGTGAGGAAAAAATTAATCTTGCTTGTTCCCTAATTGAAGAAAACTGATGATTAACAGCAAAAACAAAAGTCAACACCATAGACATCTCAATTAGTTCAATTTACATAATTCTAACTGAAAAATTAAAAGTTTAGTGAACTTTCTACTTCATGGGTGCCAAAATTATTGTGCCTAGATCAGCTGCAGACAAGAACAGAGCTTTCAATGGAAATTTTAAATAAGTGGAGTCAAGATCCTGAAGCATTTCTTTGAAGAATTGTAATTGGAGTTGGAACACAGTTTTACCAGTATGATCCTGAAGGCAAAGCATAATCAAAGCAATGGCTACCAGTAAGTGGAAGTGGTCCAGTCAGAGCACAAGTGGACTGATCAAGAGCAAAGGTCATGCCAGTAGTTTTTTTGGGATGCTTAAGGAATTTTGCTTGTCGGCTTTCTGAAGGGCCAAGGAACGATAACATCTTCTTTTTAGGAGAGTGTTTTGAGAAAGTTAGCCAAAGTTTTCTGATAGAAAAGTGCCTGGGAAAACTTCACCAGAGAGTTGTTCTCTACCATGGCAATGCTCCTGCTCCTCCCTCTTGGCAAACAAGGACAGTTTTGCAAGAGTTTCGATGGGAAGTCATTAGGTATCCATTTTACAGACCTGATTTGGCCTTTTCTTACTTTTGTTTTCTTTTGGTTTTCTAATCTTAAAAAAATTGTATAGGCACTAATTTTTCTTCATTCAAAAATGTACAAAAGGCTGCATTAACATGGTTAAATTCCTAGGACCCTCAGTTCTGTAGGGATGGACTAAATGGCCGGTATAATCAATTAAAAAGTGTCTTGAATTTGATGTAGCTTATATTGAGAAATAAAGTTTATGTTTTTAATTTTTCTTTTAATTTCATCTTTCCTTGACCATTTCGAAGTCCTCTCTTATTAAATAAATTCCCCTGGGATTTTGTTATCCCCATTTGCTATGTACTAGTGACGGATTTGATTTTATGGAACACCTCTGTTCTTTAGAATACTATGTATTCAATTTTATAGCACAAAATTAAAGAGTTAATAAGTTTACTCTTAGTTATTATAACATTCTTTTTTTGTTTTTGTTAAGTTAGTTTGGATATCATAATTTTAGGGATTATCTGAAATATTAAGACTCCATGAAGTTTCAATTTGTGGCAGAGTCTGCTAGTTGTAGATATCAAGGTGTGCGGCAGTTTATGCTTATAGATACAGTTCATTTTGAGGGAAGGGGATTAGAATTCACATAGTGGTTGTAACTGTAATAAATGGGGGCTTGTGTTGACTTAAGGAATATGAAGATGGTAGTGAAAGATGTAGGTCACAGGCTTCATAAGAAGTCTTAAAAATTGGCAATTGACAACTGTAAAGCATTCAGAAGTATTTTTAAGATTTGTGGAAATGATGAGGAAAATAGGACATAACTATAAATGTGTACTTGTGTAGAAATGTAGATAAATTGTATTGAAACTTTTATTTTGACAGTGCTTTAACAATTGGGGCAAATCAAATGTTTTAAAAGTACCACAAGTTTACTTTTTAATTTGGTAGTGTCTGTGAGCATATCATCAGAAAGTTAAGGGATTCCTTTCAAATTGAAGTAATGTGTAAGCATTTCTTTCTAACAGTTTTGTAGCAAAGAGGCAAGATGCTTGAGTGGATAAATACTGAGTATTATGCCTTGGTTAAGGAAATAGAAATGCAGCATGAGATTAAAAGTTTACATTCTTTACAGAAAAACATGGCTGAGCGCAGTGGCTCACGCCTGTAATCCCAGCACTTTGGGCGGCTGAGTGGATCACGAGGTTAGGAGATCGAGACCATCCTGGCCAACATGGTGTTTCATTCATTTTTGTGACTGAATAATTCTTTGTATATCATATTTTATTTATATATGTCATCAGTTAATGAGTTGTATCCACTTCTTTTTTTGGCTATTAGGATTGCTTTTCTGTGAACATTCTTATATAATATAGGCTTGTCATAATATAGGCTTTTGGTTGTTTTTAATATAGTCAGTAACAGATTTTTAAGGAGGAAATATTTAGTGATAAGCATTGGCTTCTTTTATTACACTTTTTCATGTGTTTGAAACAGTAAATATTTGACCAAATGAGTTTTCTTAAATTTTATAGTAACCAAAGTAGATGCTTAAATGTTCAACAGTTATACTCTTTGTTTACTATACATTTGTAATAAATATAAACCCTTTAAGAAGCAAATGATGCCACAGAGATCTCTTGAACAGATTTTTACTACTTTAGAAGGTGGCAACTAATTTCTGGAGATGTATTAAGTAGAAAAGAGTAACTTACTGTCATTTTTTCCCGTTGATGCATATATTTGAGTTAGAGGGAAGTAGTCTTTGCATTATATGCTTATCATTTATATTTCATCTTAGCAAATTTATTAATTTTATTGATAAAATTTACATACCAGGAAATTTCATCTCTAAGTGTACAATTCAGTGATATTTTAATGTATTCACCAAGTTTTGCAACCATCAGTACTATGAAATCTTAGATTACTTTTGTCATCCTTCTTTGTGACACCATCTATCACCCAGCCCTAGGCAACCACCAGTATACTTTCTGTTTGTATAGATTTGCCTATTCTGGGCATTTTATAAAAATAGAATCATACAATATTTGTCCTTTTGTGTCTGGCTTCTTTCACATAAGCATAACATTTTAAAGCTTCACTCATGTTGTAGCATAGTGTTTCATTCATTTTTGTGACTGAATATTTCTTTGTATATCATATTTTATTTATATATTCATCAGTTAATGAGTTGTATCCACTTCTTTTTTTGGTGATTAGGATTGCTTTTCTACGAACATTCTTATATAAATTTTGTATAGATAGGTTTTCATTTATTTTGAGTATATATGGGGTGGAATTGCTGGATAATATGGTAACTGTGTATAACTCTTGGAGGAACTGTCAGAATGGTTGTACCATTTTACAATACCACCAGCAATGTATAAGGATTGTAATTTCTCCACATTCTCATAAACACTTAATGTCAGTCTTTTGTATTTCAGCCATTCTAGTAGGTATGAAGTTGTATCTCATTGTGATTTTGATTTTGATAATGACTAATGATAAGCATCATTTCACATGCTTGTTGACCATTTGTCTTCTTTGGAGAAATATGTGTTCAAATCTTTTGCCCATTTAAAAAAGAGTTTTAATGTTGAATATTGTAAACGTTGTTTATTCTGGAATATTCTGGAAACTAGCCCTTTATCAGATAGACAATTTGCAAATATTTTCTCCTATTCTGTGGATTATCTCTTTTATGTTGGTATCCTTTGAAGCAGAAAAGTTTTAATTTTGAAGTTCAGCTTACCTATTTTTCATTTTGTTACTTGTGCTTTTGGTGTTATTGCAGATTTATTTTTAAATAAATTTCCACTGATAGTCTAGGTCTATGACACAGTTTTAATTATCATAGGACTACAAAAAAGCATTGGCATTTCCTGTGTTTGACAGCCAAAGCCCAAAGGAGACAATTATCCTTGTATTTGTGCTTCAATTCCTCAGCTAATTGTTTTAAGCAAAACCTTATGTTTTGATCTCGTGTGTTACTGTGAAAATATTAGCTGTGTGTGATATGTTTATTGATATTAGTCTTGTGAATTTATGTTTAGTTTTTTCGGATTGAAGAAGAATGGGGCCATCCTTAATAGATGTATTAGTCTGTTCTCACGCTGCTAATAAAGACATACCCAAGACGGGGCAATTTATAAATGAAAGAGGTTTAATTGACTCCCATTTTGCAGAGCTGGGGAGGCCTCAGGAAACTTACCATCATGGCAGAAGGGGAAGCAAACACATCATTTTTCATATGGTGGCAGCAAGGAGAAGTGTAGAGTGAATTGAGGGGGGAATGCCCTTTATAAAACCATCAGCTATTGTGTGAACTCACTCACTATCAAAAGAACAGCATAGAGGTCACCGTCCCCATGATTCAGTTACCTCACGCTGGGTCTTTCCACAACAGTTGGGGATTGTGAGAGCTATAGTTCAAAATGAGATTGGGGTGGGGACACAGCCAAACCATATCAATAGTTTAGTTTATCAGACAATTACTGCATATTTTTTTTTTTTTTTTTTTGAAATGGAGTCTTGCCCTGTCACCCAGACTGGAGGGCACTGGTGCCATCTCAGCTCACTGCAACCTCCGCCTCCTTGGTTCAAGCAATTCTCCTGAGTAGCTGGGATTACAGGCACATGCCACCATGCCCAGCTAATTTTTGTATTTTTAGTAGAGACGGGGTTTTACCACATTGGTCAGGCTGGTCTCGAACTCCTGACTTCAGGTAATTCATGCACTTCTGCCTCCCAAAGTGCTGGGATTACAGGCATGAGACCCGGGCCTGGCCAGTGTCTTAGAGACCAGTTTAGTTCCTTATTTTATTTTATTTTTTTTACCATAATGTGACTTCTTATATCAGTTGAAGGTGTATTTCATGAAATTTTGGCCTATAATGTTGTCTAATTAGTTTCTGGAGAAATGGTGTGTAACAATGGAATGTCACTGGTCTTCAAAGCATTAGTTTTCTGTGTAAGGTTGAGATTGTAATATAAATGCACTAGATGTGTTTTTATTGGGGGAATTGACTATTCTTACCTTTCATATTATCTGACAGTATTCTGTGTCAACTTCGGATAACAAAAGGTCTATTTTGATGAAGTTTTATAGAGCTGAGATCACAGATGTTCTTCTTGTTAGTTGATTTAAAATAATGGTGTTCATTGGCTAACAGTCACTTGAGTGCCTATTAGTTGGGTGATTTTTTTTTTTTTTTTTTGAGAAGGACTCACACTCTGTCGCCCAGGCTGGAGTGCAGTGGTGTGATATCACTTACTGCAGCCTCTGCCTCCTGGGTTCAACTGATTTTCCCGCCTCAGCCTCCCGAATAGCTGGGATGACAGGTGCATGCCACCACACCTGGCTAATTTTTGTGTTTTTAGTAGAGATGGGGTTTCACTATGTTGGCCAGGCTGGTCTCTAACTCTTGACCTCAGGTTATCCTCCCGCCTTGGCCTCCCAAAGTGCTGGGATTACAGGTATGAGCCACCATGCCCGGCCAGATGGGTAATATGATTCTATACATTGATGTTTTTATAGTTTATGTTATAGTATCCATGGTGGAAATTTAGCAGTAGAAAAAGGCTAAGCAACATTCATGATGTTAAATTTTTAATTGTGATATAAATAAGGAAAAGACATAGTTGAGAGTTACTCCAATTGTTTATATCAAATGTAGTTATTAATAGGATTTTGGTGACCTGTTTATGGCTGAATTAAGGCAAAATAGCTTTTATATGCTATTCTTTCCTCTTCCCTTCTCTTGTTCTGTATTCTTACTATCATAATAATTGAGTATACATTAATTTTAAGTATTTATATTTTAAATAGGGTTTTAATATCAGTAGAGACTTGCTTTTTTTTTTTTCTTCTTCTTCAAGGTAAGTACCCTTTAAACCATTTGTCACTAGAGTGAGTAGAGGTTTCCGTATATAATAGGTAACAGCTTCTCAGGGCATGTCTTACTTTGCTGCTCTGCTGATCCATAATACACCTTCGAGACATTATCTGAAGGTGTTATCTGACTAGAACAATTAAACTGTTCTTCATTAGATGGATCTTTGCTTACTAATCTTACTAAGAAAGTCTCAACTGGACTCGGATTATTCTAATTGCCACACTGTTTTTGCACAAATGTCTGCAAATTGTTGAACAGTAATGCTGACCTCTTTTTCTTCCAATAAAGTTATTACAGTAACCACATCATTGCAGAGAATATTTCTTTCCCCCAACCCCCGCTCACTGGTCAGTAATAACATCTAAGAGCACTGAGAATATTTCTTAAAAGTTTTTCTTTTTAGTATTCACTTCTTTAATGAAAAACCTAATCCAGATTAAGCCACGTACGTAGACATTTTGACTTCATTATTATGAATACCTGAGATCTCCAAATTCTCTTTAACTGTCTTCACATAATTTCCAGTCTGTTATTCTAAGTAATCACAACTGTTTATTTCTTCTACTTTTGTTTCCTCTTCATGGGCTGCCTAGTGTTTCTAGAGTTTCATCAGTTTCCTTTTTTGAGAGGTTTCTAGTACAAATTCACATTTCCCCATCCTTGTTTATCCAAGATCCTTCCTGGTAATTTTAATCTTTTTGATCTGTTTCATTCTGCATGTTAATTATTTGGACCCATTCTCTTGTGCTCAAATGACCAGTCCTATCCCTAGTTCTCTTACTCCTTTTTCATTTCATATTTTATACCCTTTTTTCTTCAGTATTTCTTAAAGAATAAAATGTTGTCATTTCAAAAGCTTATTTTCTCTATTTTTAACCTTAGCCTTTCTTTCCTATATCATTTTTCGTCTTCTTTATGCTCCATGCTGGGTTCTCTGCCTTATCAGAGTTAATCTTGAAAAGGACCTTACTTCCTTCCCATTATCTCCAAGGTTGTTTGATTTATAGTCCATTATAGGTGTCTCCAATTTCTCAACTCTTACTCAACTGCTTTCTTAAGTTTGACTATTATTTCTACCAGCGTTCTGCTTTCTTAAGTGTAAGTACCACATCTCTTACTTAACCAGGTAGATAAACATTAGCTGGCTGGATCTGGCTGTAAACATGCTGTTATTTCCAAGACAAAATTGAGTTCCAAATGGCTAAACTTTTCTTTCTACTTTTCTTCCTTTCCTGTCTTTTTTAACATTTGTTATGTTGCTGCTTCTTAACATTCATTTCTCCTTTGTCTTCTTTAATAAACCTTACTGGTTTTTCTCCTCTCCCTGACTAAATGTTTGTTTTCTTTGTTACTGCTTTCTTCTTTTATATACCATTTGTATATAAATTGGGGTGAAGCTTTGCTCTTAGCTCTTTCTCATTGTACACCATTTTGAAGAGATGGTCTCTGTGTTCATTATGTAGATTATCACAAATTTGTGATGACTCACAAATACCACATTTTTCTTCACGACCTGTTTTACTACTATCTCATTATGTCGTTAGCACCCCAAAATTGTTATTTCCCAAGTGGAAAAGTTTGTCTTGTACAGTGCTCAATATATGGTTGGAACTAAGTAAATGCCTTTTGAATCATAAACGAACTCCTTGTCTAAGCTATCCAATCCATTCAATTTATCTTTTTTTTCTTAAGATAAGGGTTTTAACTGTTCACCTATTTTCATGTCACAAGCCCTGTAATATCTCTGACCAATTCTTGTCTACACTTGTTAACATTAGTTATCATATTTTGGTCCTAAATTTGACTAGTGAGGAAGATGACATTTTCATTTGCAGATGGTAGAAATGAAGATCTTAGAGAATGTGATTTCCTTATGGTTTTATGGATAGTGGTAGAGTTGAAACCTAAAACTAAGTTTCAGATGACATGTTTCCTGGTTCCTGGTTTTCACAGAAAACCTTCTTCTTCTTCTTCCTTTTTTTTTTTTTTTAGGCAGAGAATCTCACTGTGTCACCCAGGCTGGAGTACAGTGGTGTCATCTCTCGACTCACTGCAACCTTGGCTTTCTGGGTTCCAGCCATTCTCATGCGTCAGCCTATAAGTAGCTGGGATTGCAGGTGCCCGCCACCACCCCCAGCTAATTTTTGTATTTTTAGTATAGACGGAGTTTCACCATGTTGACCAGGCTGGTCTTGAACTCCTGGCCTCAAGTGATCCTCCTGCCTCAGTCTCCCAAAGTGCTGGGATTACAGACATGAGCCACCACAGCTGGCTAAAAACATTCTTTGTAATGATACAGGTAATATGCCAGACAAGAAATAACTCAGTGTGTTATGTGAGATTTAAAAAAAAAAAAGAGAAAACTGGAAGTGGAAGTACTTTAAATTCTTGTCTGATGAGGTGAAGATTTTGACTTGGTGGAAGGAATAGAAATCAAGGATGTGAGAAATTTTTCATTGATTAGAATTTTGAGATTCTTCTTTTAAGGATGCGGTGATGCAAGTGAAGTAGTTGAGTGAACCATCTTTCACATAGCAACTATAAAATCTGGACAAAATATTGAAAGAAAAACTTCAGCTGTTTTAAAAGCAATGTAAAGTAACCAAAGAAGGCAGAAACCAGATGAGAGCCTCCAGTTGCAATGTGTAATTGTATGTTTCTGGGTTTCTTGCCTTAGGGTGCATTTTAGCCTGCTGTTGTTCCAGTGGCACAGGAAAGAAGTTAGGGCTAGCCTAGCAGTTGGAAATTTACTCAGGGGAATCCTGGAAGCAAGAAGTAAGATCCAAAATCTGAATGGAAACTCTGTCTAGATCGTAGCTAATCACGAAACTATACATGCATAGGGAGACCCCAGGGGACCCAGTGTAAAAACAGGTAGAAACGAGAGTGGAATCTGCTCTTCAAAGAATTAAACCATATGAGATTCGTATTTGCTTCTTTTCTTGACAGAACATATTGTTGACAAAGAGTTAAAATTTAGGGAAGAAACACTGAAAGCAAGATAACATCAGAAGATGTGGGCTGCACATCTGAATATAATCTCTGCCCAATTCCTTTGCTGACCACCAGACTACCGAGGTGCAGAGGGAACCCCCTGGGCATCAGATGAGAAGAAGGAAGCAGCTGGAAGGTGAAAGAACTAAGTAAAATCATTGTTGCTTGCCACAGGGGAGACATACAGTAAATCCTCACTTGAGGTTATTGATAGGTTCTTGGAATCTGAGTTTAAGTGAAACAATGTATAACAGAATATTTTTTTCTCCTCAATTTTATAACACAACAATATTAAAGGAAATGACAATGTTTAAGGATCTTGGTATATGTTGTTTTGCTTCAGGTTTCTGTTTCCAAGAACCTGTCAATGATATGAACTGAGGACTTACTGAAGTTTGCAGTTTTAGTCCATACAAGCCCATTAGAATCATACAACACAAAAACCAAATGTTCTTTGAAAGACTGCAACAAAATCCAGTTGCTATAATATGTTATTTACAATATCTGTTTTCAACCAAAAATTATTGGATATGCAAAGAAAGCGGAAATATGACTCATTCTCAGGTAAAGAAAATCAGTCAGTAGAAACCCTGAGTGTAGCTAGATAATGGATTTAGCAGGCAAAGACTCTAAAATAGCACTAAATATAATCAGAAGAATTTAAGGAATCCTGTGTTCAAAAGGATTAAAGAAAAATAGTCACCCCTCTGTTTCCATGGTTTCTGCATTTGCAGATTCAACCACCCATGGATCAAAAATAGTTGTGAAAATACATAATAAAAATTTACAGTACAACAATAAAAATAATGCAAATTAAAAACAAAGTCTTGTTGAGTGAACAGATAGGAGATCAAAACAGAGAAATATACTATAAAGAAGAGAATTTTAGGGTTGAGATAAGTAACTAGAATGAAATTTTATGTGACAGTCTCGCTCTATTGTCCAGGCTGGAGTGCAGTGGTGTGATCTCAGCTCTCTGCAACCTCTGCCTCCTGGGTTGAAGCAATTCTTTTGCTTCAGCCTCCAAGGTAACTGGGATTACGGACCTGCACCACCATGCCCAGCTAATTTTTGTATTTTTAGTAGAGACAGGGTCTCACCATGTTGGCCATTCTGGTCTTAAACTCGAACTTCCGATCTCAAGTGATCTGCCTACCTGGGCCTCCCAAAGTGCTGGGATTACAGGTATGAGCCACCATGCCCAGACGTGAAATTTAATTAAACAAGCAAAACAGTTGTTTGGAGATGGCAAAAGAATCAGTTCAAGATAGATTAATAGAAGTCATTTATTGGAAAGAGAAAGAATGGGGAAAAATAAGCAGAGTTTGAGAGACCTTTGGGATAATACAATGTTTGAACATCCATCTAAATGGAGTCTCAGATGGAGAATAAATAATGGCTTGAAAACCCCCAACATTGGTGGAAAGTATCAATTTACATATTGAGGAAGGTCAGCAAACTTCAAGCAGGATAAACATACACAAAAAACACATGTAAGCACATAAGTGGTCAGATTGCTCAATGCCAGAGAATTTCTTGAAAGTAGCCAGAAATAACTTACCAGAAACAATGGTGGCCTCTAGTCATGGATATGGTATATTCAGCTGAAAGGCAAAAAGCTATCAAATAAGAATTCTATGTTCAGCTAGAAGTGAAGGTAAAAATAAATACATGTTCAGATAAGCCAAAACTGGGAAATTTTTCACCAGCCAACCACCATTACAAGCAATTCTAAAGGAATTAATTTCAAGGGAAATGGTACCAGTAACATCAAAACTAGTAAATACATAATTTACTCTAATTTTTATAATTATAAACCATATTTTTTCTTATTTTAGAAACAAGTACCTATGACTTGAAGTAAAAATTATGATGCTATATTGTTGGGTTTATAATAGAGTTTGAGAATTGACATTATACGATATTTAACATGTATGTTATGAAATGACATGCAAATTGATATATTAAACAATAGTCTTTTGAACATGGTACATCTCATTAGGGTTATTGTTTAATTTTAGTAATGTATAATAAAACTTTAAAATGCGGTAAAATACATGAAAATTTGACATTTTCATTTTAGCTGTACGATTCAGTGGCACATTACATTCACAATGTTGTTCATTCATTACTACTTTTAATACATTCACTGTGTTGTTCATTCATTTCTACTTTTTCCAGAGCTTTTCTATCATTTCAAACAGAAATTCTGTACCTACTCAGCAGTAATTTCCCATTTCCCTTTCCCTAGTCCTTGGCAATATCTAATCTACTTTCTGAATTTGCCTATGTATAGTAGTCCCCCTTATCTACAGTTTTGCTTTCTGCAATTTCAGTTATCCATGATCCTCCACGGTCTGAAAATCAGTGATTGTAGTACAATAAGGTATTTTCAGAGACCGAGAGACCACATTCATATAACTTTATTACAGTATAATTGTTCTTTTTTATTAATTATTGTTATTAATCTCTTTGCCCAATTTACAGATTAAACTATTAAGTGTACATGTGTAGGAAAAGACATAGTGTATGTAGAGTTTGGTTCTAACTGTGGTTTCAAGCATTCACTGGGGGTTCTTGGAACATATGCTCTGTGGATAAGTGGGGGACTAGTGTACTTCCTGCCCTGCCCCTTGGTTTGGAATCACTGCTGTATGAATATAAGGGCAGTCTGCCTGTGTTGTCACCTCTCCATTGATCACCAGAGTGAATGAGTTAATTGCTGTCTATAAGGAGTCTTGGAATGACTACTGAGTTTGCTCTGTGTATGTATACATACAACAATATGGCTACTATTGTAGCTGATTTGGCTATGGTATTATAGTACCTTATTTTTGCTTCAAAGAGATGGAGTAGTGATAAAATCTGGTTTACTTAGTGGAAGCTAGTGTAAAAATGGTTTCTCTGTTTTATTGAATTAGCTTGATTGGAAAAAGTGGAAGTGCTGATGGTTTTGAAAATATGATGATAATGATGTCATCCTTCTGGTTTCAATATTTTGTAGCACTTGTGGTAGATTAAATGCTGGTGTTGGTAGTAAAGTCATGCTGTAGTTACAGTCTGAACTAGCTGTACTGTTTTGGGTAGTAACTTAGTAGGGAATACCACTTTCGCAGGCAGGGCTCCTCACCTCTCCTAGAGAGCCATTTCACTGCATGTTGGAGCAAATATACAGAGAGGAAGTAGCTAGACCCTAATTTCTACAAGTTATGTGAGTTGGGGAACAATTGTGGTTGTCTGCCTGTGTTAGGGCTGTATTGGTTTTGCTTTCAGTTGTGCTATAAAGTGGAAAAGATTGAATTGCTTATTTATCTCTTATTTATGGTGAAACTTTCCTGTGGTCCATAGAAGTGGCATAGCAAGCTGAACATAGCTAGGTTGGTTCTTGATTACAAGATCCTGCCCCCACCCACCTTTTTTTCCTGCCTAGTTTCTTGTATTCATACTGCAAGCTCTTTTTCTCAGTTAGAAGTAAGTTAGTTCACTCTTAATAGAGCTGGTTTACAAAGGAATTTTAGTGTGTCATACTGTTTGAGTCTCTCTTAAAAGTACATATGGGACTGTGGTAACAATCCAACATGATGTTGACTGTGCTCTCATTTTTAAATGTGCAAATGGATGTGTGTGAAATGGTGGTTTGTCTGATACCATATTGGCTACTAAGACATGTCTGACCTAGAGCCTAGATGTGTTGGCTTCTTAATAGTCTCTGTGCCATGCTGGATGATGTATATCTGGATCATTCTTTTTAGTTGACTAAGATGATACATATCTTATACCTCTTGAGAGTTAGGAATCTTAAAGACAAGTTAAAAATTTACTAGATGCTCTTAAAAGATGAAAATAGATGTGCTCCATCACTAGTATAGCTTCTTTTTGACCACTGTGTCAACCTGTTTAAAAAGTATATTTTAAACATCAAATTAAAAATATTTCCTTAACTAACTTTTTTTTTTTTAAATAGGGATGGGGAAGATATGAGTAAAAGAGAAATGCATTGGAAACTGAGTACCACTACCCTTTTTCTTTACCCTCTATTCAAAAAATCTTTCTTAAATTCTATAGTATCAGTGTAACAATTTATCTTTTCAACTGTTTTTGAGATTCTTTACTTTGTCTCCGGACTGTTAGGATTCTGCTAGAGAAGTTGTTTTTGGACTTTAATTTCTCTGCTCCATTTTCATCTTCTACTTTTTTAATTAAAAAAATCCACTTTTATTGAGTTCTAATTAATGCATAATTTGTTGAGTTTTGACATATATGTGTACTAATGAAGCCATCACCACAATGTATATATCCAATGAATATATACATCACCCTGAAAAGCCTCTTTGTAATCTCTTCCCTCCACACTTCCCGGGCAACCACTGATTTGCTTTCTGTTACTGTAGGTTAGTTTGCATTTTCTTGAATGTTATGTAGGTAGAATTATGTAATGTGTCTCCTCTTTTGTCTGACTTCTTTCAACCTTAACTCAATATATTTGAGATTTGTCTGTGTTGTTGGATGAATAATCAATACTTTTTTTAAACTAGGGAATAGCATTTCATTTTTGGTGTATATTACAATTTGTTTTTTGCCTGTTTCCATTTAGCTATTATTACTGGATTGGGTTATTAACAGTTATTGGCTATTATGAATAAAGTGGTTGCAATGTTTGTTTGTGGTTTTGTTATATGGACCTGTGCTCTTATTTCTCTTGTAAGTGGAATGACTGAGTCATATAGTAGGTGTATGTTTACCTTTATAAGACACTGCCAAACTTTTCCAAACAATTTCTATCAGTTTATATTACCACTTGCAGTGTATGAGCATTTCAGTTGTTTCATATCCTCAGGTAATTCTTGGTATGGTCAGTATTTTGTTTTAGTAGCTATATAATAATGTCTTATTGTGGTATTCATTAATTATTAGGAAAATGTGAATTATGTTGAACATCTTTACCTATGCTTGTTTGCCATTCATATATCTTCTTTCTTTTTTTTTGAGACCCACTCTTGCTTTGTCGCCAGGCTGCAGGCTGTAGTGGCATATCTTTTTTTGTTGAAGTATTTTCTCAAATCTTTTACTTACTTACTTATTTATTTATTTATTTTAAATAAGACAAGAGTCTTGCTTTGTCTCTCGGGCTGGAGTGCAGTGGTATGGTCATAGCTCATTGCAGCCTTGAACTCCTGAACTCTAGTGATCCTCTTACCTCAGCCTCCTAAGTAGCTGGGACTACAGGTGTGTACTACGACACTCAGCTAATTTTGTTTTTTGAAGATTTTTTTTTAAAAGATAGGGTCTGTCTGTTGCCCAGGCTGGCCTCAAACATCTGGCCTTAAGCCATCCTTCCACTTCAGCCTCCAGAAGTGCTGGGATTACAGGCATAAGCCACAGCGCCTGACTACTTAATTTTTTTATTGTATTGTTTGTCTTATTATTGAATTATGAGAGTTATTTATGTGTTCTAAATACTAGTCCTTTGAATATTTGCAGATTTTTTTCAGTTTGTGGCTTGCCTTTTTTTTCTTTACCAATTTCTTCTCAAGTTCAAAAGTCTTTTATTTTGATGAATACACGTTTATATTTTTTCTATTTCATGCTTCTTGTATTGTATTTTGGTAGGCCAAATAATGATTTCTGAAAGACGTCCACATCCTAATTTCCAAAAGCTATGTGTATATTTCCTGACATGGCTCTAGGAATTTTCATATGTGATTAAGTTAAGGATCTTTAAATGGAACTATTATCAGGTGAGCCCAGAGTAATCAGAGAGTCCTTGTAAGAGGGAGGCAAAACCAATCAGGGCAGAATTGATGAATGACTGCAGCAGAGGTTGGAATGATGTGCTTTGAAGATGGAGGAAGGGGTCATGAGCTAAGGCCATGAGCTAATAAATTTGTGTTGCTTTACACCAAGTTTATAGTAATTTCTTAAAACAGCCAGTATAGATTTTGGTACATCTAAGTGGAATCGTGCTGTAACAAATACCTAAAAAGGTAAAAGTGGCTTTGAAATTGGGGTATTGGCAGAAGCTGGTAGAATTTTGAGGAAAGTGATAAAGAAAGCCTCTACAGTGGTACAGCCCCTTTTGGGGCGTAAGGCCCCAGAAGGAAGTGAGGAGCACAGTAGAGAAAATGTGTATCATGTTAGAGAATACCTAAATCATCATAAAGAGACTGTTGGTGGAAATGTGAATATTAAAGATGCTGCTGCTTGTGAGGGCTCTGAAGGACTTGAGGAAGATGATATTGGAAACTGAAGTAAAGGGGATCCTTGTTTAGATTGTAACAGAAAGCTTACCTGAATTCTGTCCTATAGTTATGTAACTAAGTCTTCTGTGTTGCCTGGGTGTAGCAGCAGTCATTTATGTATACATTTGAAGTTCTCTTCTGTACTTGTTATAAAGTAGTTTTAATTAAAGTGACAGATTTATATTTTTATAAAATAAATTTATATTAAAAAATTCATATTTAGAACAAATATCTTGGTAGACTATATATACTTACTCTTGATATTATCATTATAAAAGTTTTTTTACAGCTTTCTTTTGAATAAATGGATATGTAAAAGTAATTTCTTTTTAAACGTTTAATTTCTGGATTTCCTGATGACTTTTCTTTAAAAAGAATAATTTTTAAAAATGCATTTTAATTTATAACCATAATGATTATTTAAGGAAACACATATGTTTTATTTAGATATGCTCATTTTTTATTGAAGAAAGTTATTTGGAAAGTGGAAGTACGTTGTTTGGTAGAATAATTTTAAATGGTAGCTCTTGTTAATGGCTGATATTTATTAGTGGATACAGCTTAAAAATATCCATACATTCAGTCTTTATCCTTGTCTTTCAGATCTTTTTCTTCTGCATTTCAGGTTTTTTGTTTGTTTTTTGGAAGGAGGATATATAAAAAAGTAATTATCACTACATTTTTAGCCATTGACCAGTTGAAATTCAGTGTTTAAGTTTTTTTTTTTTTTTTTTAAAAAAAGAACTGTTTAGTGTGGAATTCCTAAATATTATAGTTCCCTCTTCTGTCCTTTCAGAGCTATTGCACCCTGTTTAATTTTTTTGCATTCAGTTCAACCAGTGTTTGAAAATTACCAATAGACTTAAAGTACTTCTCTGGAGTTAGAAGAGCTCCTATGTCTGATGCTATACTGCTAGTATTTCTGTTCAAGTTGGAATTTGGAGTAGTCATTATCAAAAGTTATTTGTAGGCAAAAGAAAAGAACAAAAAGAAAAAAAAAGTTATTTGTAGGAAATATTGAAGATTAAGTGAGGTACAAGGTTAGTGACACAGTGAAGAAACACAGATAATTTCAGAATATGAGACACCTAACTTGGTTTCTGCAAATTAGTGCCATAAAAAAAGAAAAAGAAAAAAAAAGAAGGTTTAGGGAGTTATTGGCCGGTAAAAGAGATATAAGAAACAGTATTTTGGATTCTGTTTAGATCAAATTAATTAGAAAAGACATTTTTAAAGTAAGATGAGGAATTTGAATATTGACTGGTATTACTTAATATTGTGGAAGTATACTTAATTTGAACGTGTATAGTAACTTTGTGAGTATGAAAGGCAGTGGCCAGATTATTTAATGGTACATAATGATGTATATGGATGAGGGAAATAATGATGTGATGTCTGGAATTTATTTTAAAATACCTTGGAAAAAATGAATAAAAGATAGATAAAGGAATATTGCTAATATTTTAGTACCTGGTAAATATAGTGATGGTAGATATATAGAGGTTCATTATACTCTTTTCTCCACTTTTATATATATTTGAAAAATTTCATTAAAAAATTCCAAAAAATATTTTTTCTTTTAGAAACCAACACATACTAAAAAAAATTCAAAATTTTCTTCATTGACCACATTTTTGCTGCCACCACTCTTTCAACATTTTAAAAATATGCTTACATCTTTAAAAATTTGATTTATGTTTCATTAAGAAAATGAGGCATTTCCTGGCCATTTCATTCTTCTTGTATTTTTTCTCCTTACCTGCTGTCACCATCTACTAGAAAAAGATTTCTTTTGTCTTTTATGTACCTTCTCCCTGAAATGTAAAAGTTCAGACAAGGCAGGAGAGAGTTTTTGCCTATTTTTATATGGCCGCATCTTCCTTATCAATACCTGCCTAGCGTGTGGTAGGTGCTGAGTAAATATTTGAATGACTGAATGGGTGACTGAATAGACTGAATGGACCAGAGTTCTAGAAGATATGGGGTGACATGGGGTTTGGTTAAGGACAGAACCAAGGAGAACTCATTTGAAAATTAACTCTGTGGGATTTACAAGGGAAAATGTGGGCTAATACATAAGAAATTAGGATAAGAAATCGTCTTCTCTGTTTGACTGTAAAGCCTTAATATGTCAAGCATTTAACATACTCTCAGCATAAAGTAGTTAAGGTTTTGTTTGTTTGTTTTTGTTGTTTGTTTTTGAGACGGAGTCCCGCTCTGTCACCCAGGCTGGAGTGCAATGGTGCTATCTTAGCTCACCGAAACTTCTGCCTCCCAGGTTCAAGTGATTCTCCTGTCTCAGTCTCCTGAGTGGCTAGGATTACAGGCATGTGCCACCACGCCTGGCTAATTTTTTGTTGTTTTTTTTTTTTTTGAGACGGAGCCACACTCTGCTGCCCAGGCTGGAGTATAGTGGCGTGATTTCAGCTCGCCGCAACCTCCGCCTCCTTGGTTCAAGCAGTTCTCTGCCTTAACCTTCCAAGTAGCTGAGATTACAGGTATGTGCCACCATGCCCAGCTAATTTTTGTATGTTTAGTAGAGATGGGGTTTCACTATGCAGGCTGGTCTTGAACTCTTGACCTTGTGATCCACCCACCTTGGCCTCCCAAAGTGCTGGGATTACCGGCGTGAGCCACCGCGCCCGGCCATTTTTTTTGTATTTTTAGTAGAGAGGGGGTTTCGCCATGTTGGCCAGGCTGGTCTCAAACTCCTGACCTCAAGTGATCCACCTGCCTCATCCTCCCAAAGTGTTGTGATTATAGGCATGAGCCACTGCACTCGGACAGTAATTTAAGTTTTTATACTGTAACTTCTCTAATTGTTTTTAATATATTCTTAAAAGTATTTTTCCTCCTCATTTATTTATTGCTGCGAGGCAGTCCCTTCTTGAGGTTCTATTTAAAGTTTATGTACTTCTCAGGAAAAAACAATTACTTAAAACTAGTGATTTGTGCAGGCAAGATGAGGTTTAGATGGTGTTCTTATAATTTCTTTTTGTATTAAAAATATATAATGTCACATTTATCTTTTCCTAACAACTGTTCTTTCTTTCTCGTTGTGTAGTTATAAGCTAGATTTTTAAATTTTACTCCATGGACTACCGTAGTTGTTCTACTGCTTAAGAAAGAAAGATGTTAGTATTTAACACTACTATGAGACACAGCTGACAACAATTGTGCTCAACAGTGAAGATGACTAAAAGTTGGGTTTTAAAAATGACAGTGAAAATTCAGAAACATTTTATACTTGCAAAAGTGAGTGTTTTTTAAATCACTGCGTTAAAATTACTGAAGTTATTTTAATAACCAACACTGTGCTTTGCAATTTTTTTGAGATGGAGTCTCCTTCTGTTGTCAGACTGGAGTGCAGTGGCGCGATTTTGGCTCACTGCAGCCTCCACCTCCCTAATTCAAGTGATTACCCTGCCTCAGCCTCCCGAGTAGCTGGTACCACAGGCGCATGCCACCATACCCAGCTAAAATTCTTTTTTTGTGTTTTTAGTAGAAACGGGGTTTCACCATATTGTCCAGGATGGTCTCTATCGCTTGATCTGCCTACCTCAGCATCCCAAAGTGCTGGTATTACAGGTGTGAGCCACCGCGCCTGGCCCCAACACTGTATTTTAAGGAAAAAATGTGAGCAAAGATTTTTAGTGATTCTGAATTTGTTTTGCTCTCTGGACCTCTTTAAACTTTTAAAAATTACTGAAGACTCCAAAAAGCTTTGATTTATGTGGGTTATATCTTGTAATATTTATCATATTAGAAAATAAAGCTGAGAAGCTTAAACAGTTTTATTAAGTTTATTTAAAAATAACAGCTAATTACATGTTTATACAATTAAAGTCTGGCTTGCAGAAAAACAGTTGGATTCTCATATCTGCTTTTGTATTCAGTTTGTTAGGATATTACATGCTGTATACTCTGACAAAAACTTTGTGTATACCCAAGAGACAGAGTAAAAAACATAAGTAATATCTTGGTAGTATTATACAAATAATTTTGATCTTATAGATTCCATGTAAGTGTCTCAGGAACACCCAGGGTTCATATTTTGAAACTTACTGGAGTCATCTCTGTGATGCTATGTATTACGTGTGACAAATAGTGTTTTCAAATGAAACAATAATTTTCAAAATATAGTGTCAGTTGCCTAAGTTTTTATTTTTATTTATTTATTTATTTTTTTTGTGACAGGATCTTGCTCTGTCATCCAGGCTGAAGTGCAGCCATGGCTTACTGCAGCCTCCACCTCCTGGACTCAAACGATCTTTCCAATTTAGCTTCCTAAGTAGGTGGGACTATAGGCGAGTGCCACCATGCCCTGCTAATTTTTGTATGTTTTGTGGAGATAGGGTTCACCATATTGCCCAGACTGCTCTCAAACTCCTGGACTCAAGCAGTCTACTCACACTCAACTCAGCCTCTGGGAGCTGGATTCTTTGATACATTTTTACCTTTAGGGGAACTATAAAAATTAGTTTATGCTTACTTATGCAAATAAATTTGGGCACTGAGGAAGGATGTCATGTTTTAGTGTTTTGTTTATAGATTTCACATCTTTTAGACTACCATTTAAGAGGAGTGATCGCCTTGTATCTTAAGGAAATGAAAATTATTTGATAGAAATGGATTGTTAAATATTTTTAAAACAAGTTTTGACGGTAACTTGCCATTAAAGGGGAGAGCAACTTTAAAATGCATTAGTTTATTGAAGAAATACTCAAGATGCTTAATTGTCATTAGTGAGCAAGTATTAATATTCTTTCCTCTTTTGAAACATATCTATACCTAGACAAAGTTAATTATAAAGTTTTTTTCAAAGCAATATTATGCTGCTTTTTTAGTAATTTTTAAACCTTTGTTGGTTTGCCTTCCAGCTCCATCTATCTGCAACCTAAGAATCAATAGTACTGTACATCAGATTAGCTGATGTGGAAGGAAAATGATAAATAATGAAAATACCCCATATTGCATATACTTTCAGTTATAATTAATACAAGATCCAAGGGATATTGGTGTGGGGGATGAGAAGGAAGAAGCATTGCAAGTCAAGTTGTTTCACAAGTATTTTGCACCTTCAAATCTTTTATTTCATAGTTTGAAACAATAGTGATGCAGACTGAATAGCTACTTAGATAACTTACTTTCATTAATAGCAGTATGGAGGGATTTTTAATTGATGCTTATTGGTAATATTAGACACATGATGTGTTTATAGGCTTTTGTTAATTAGAAAACTAATACAAATATCAAATTATTATGGGCAGGTTATAAATTTTTTTTGGCAGCACATATCCTACCAAGTTTTAATGCCTGCTATCTTGTTTTTACATTAGCATGATGTATGAATTTTTTCGTTCCTACTCTTAGCCTCTTTACCCATTTGCTAGGAGTACATCAGCAGCACTAGGACATTTTTCCCTAACGTGTCTGACATGCATCTGAAAATATGACAGAGGAGGGGGAGTATAGCTAGGTTTTAGAAGTACTTTTGTTAAATCATTTAAGAAACTTAAACTTCAGATTTGATAGTACTTCAGATTTTCTACATAATGTGCTCTTTCGATGAATAGCTGTGTAGCAGCAGCACAGGAAAAGCAGAGTTCTTGGCAATACCAGCTCAATTGCATCTGCAGATGAGGATTTAAAATTCTGTGCAGCAGACAGTACCTCCAGCAGGCGAGTAAAAGGTTACTGCATTATTTTTCTTGTTTGTTTCCATAGCCTTTATCTACAAAGGATTTTTAAAAAATGAAGTGTGAAGTGCATGCCTGTTTTTAGATATTCTGGAAATTGATTTAAGTATAACATGAATATCAAAAGGGCAGTGCAAGGTGAAGGCAGAGGCAGTGCTGGATCTTTTTAGCTTTAAACCAGGGAGGAAATTGAGCATGTTACATACACAAATAAGAAAGCTTTCAGTGCCACAGACAATAGGAAGTTTTAAAATACATAGTTTAATTCAAGGTGTTTATTATTACATTTAGTTTTTAGACTACCTTTCCCCAAAATGGGTGCCATTACATTAGCAATCTTTCGTCTATGAATGTTCATTTAAGTTACAGTAATTTGAAGTATGATTATTTGGGAAGACTATAAAGTATTTGTATTAATGTGACCCTCCCTTGTCCTGGAAATTGTAATGTGGATTAATTATGTGGTGTAAACAAATACCTTTGTGCATTATTGGTAAAGGTAGAATGCTTAAATAATATACAAGGTATTATAGCTAACAGACTTAATATTGTTGCTTATGTTTTCAGGGTGGCTTGTGGTTTTTAAAAAAATCTTTTAAATGAAATGCAGATAAGCAAGTGGGAGAAAATTCAGTATCAAAACAATGAGGTGTTTGATGGCTTTTTACTTATTGTCAATACCTACCTATATAGCCATATGTCCTTTTTTCTCATTAAAACTCGTAACATTTATGATAGCAAGAGCCTCCTTGTATCCTGCTTGTTATTACATTATTATCTGCACCAATATTTTTGCTATAGATTTTTATTGTTCATTACTTCTCCAGTCTACATAAAGTATTCAGAGGGAATTTTTTACTTGCATATTTTATTCAGTTACCCTCCTACCCTCTCTTATCAGTCCTCAAAGATTTGTAATAGCTACTGTCTACATTTTGTTTATTTTGAAATACTTAGGCCTATATTTTTGTATTATAGATTGAATAATAAGATTGAAAACAATTCTGTAAATTAATCTATAGTATAGAAGTAAAATTTGTTGATTATTCTTACTGTGAGTGTTTGGCAGGCTTCTTGAATTGTAGAGTCATAAAAGGTCAGCAGTTCTGATTGGTAAGTTAAAGAATCCGTCCAGTAATTTGCTCCCTGTTGTTTCTCAAAGCAATGCAGCAGCAGTTCTTTTCCAGATATTGAACGGTTCTTGAACAGTGTGTGTGGTGATGAGGAGGGGTGGAGCTCATTCCTGTTGGTTGTTGAAATAGTGTGCATTTACAGAGGGAACAGGTTGGATAGGCTGAGCTGAAGGAGTAGGCAAATAGATCTAAACTGATGGAAGACAGAAAGTGGTTAGTATAATTTTGGGGTGTCTTATCTTGAGTTTGTTCCATTTTTAAGTACTAGGGCTTTAATATAGAACAATTTGAAATATTAAAGCATCTTACTTTTTTTCTAAAGAGTAGCTGGGAGACTTCTGTTTTTAATGATGAGTTTTTCTTGGTGATGACTTTGTGTCTGGCATCTTCTGTAGCAAAGCTGTTGTTTTATTCTTTTAGCAGTGTTTCTTTCAGCTAGAGAGCTGCAGAATGAGGCAGTTTGACAATTTTGAGTATATATGTGATATCACCAGTTCTGATTTTTTAAGTCAGACTCTCATCTAATGAGCAAGTCAATGTGTGGCTGTGGCTGCAGCATTATTTCTTCTTTAATGAAGAGGTTGAGCCGTTTGACCTGCTGCTCCGATTTGTTCTCTTGTAGCCATAAATCAGACCAGTTGCAGAGATTATCCATCGAATGTCCCAGGCAACCAAAGGTAACTACATAGATTTATTTCAAATAAAAATGTGCAATGAAAATGAATGCATTATGACTAGGACCAAATGATTAAAAATAAAAGACCAATTAAAGATGTTCTTAGCAGTTTTCTTGACCTTGCAGTAGATATCCAATATCATTTTGTCATCATCAGATTGTGTAGCAATGGAAATGCACTGCAGTAATTGATTTTGTAATAGGATCAGGTGATTTACTAGCTGCACTGACAACCACTTGCTTGCTTGCTTGCTCTGAGCTGTGGAGCACTCTAATGGATGTTGTGATTGCAGCCTGGAGTTTATGTGAGGCTGCTGGCCAGTTAAAGCAGCAGTACTTATTTTAAAGATTAGATTAGTAAGTTTTTCTTTCTTTCTTTATTTGTTTCAAGTTTTGTGGGTAGCCTTGGTAATTTTATAGTTAACTTTTGTGCCCTCATGAAATTTTAGAGATTATATATTATTTCATTCATCAACTCGTAGTCTTTCTGCTCCATATTCCTGGCTCAGCGTCAACATATTCTGGTATTGACCATGAGAGCACATCTCTAAAATATGAGTTTATGGTAACTCTGCTATGTTATCTAAATAAAGTGGAATATTCCTTACATTCGTAAATTTCATTAGCTTCAAACTCTAGCTGTAATTATATTAGAATGATAGTAAGGTTCTTGATCTCTTGAATTGTCCTACATTTCTTTTGCATCCTTTTTTGGTCTTTTACTTTCTTAGTGGTTTCATGAGGACAATAACATTTAGGAAATCTGAGTTGTATTACTTCTAAGGGATACCGATGAAGATATATAAAACTATTTTAAAGTAGTATTTGAAGATATAGCAAATTAAAGATTTAATATCCAGTATTCTAAATTTCAAAGTGATTATTTTAAAATAATTTTTGTTTTCCTCTTCTATGCTTTTTAAACAAATTGGTTCAAATCTAGAAGTGTGGGACTGTTGCTGACTGTAAAATAGAACTACTGTTGTAGAAACTCAGATGCTGTCAGACTTTGATTACTTAAACGTTTTGTTGATGGTGCTATATTAGAAAAAAAAACCCTCTCTTCCCTTCTGTTCCTCATCAATACCTCTACCTCATGTAAAGTGTTTTTTTTTAAATATATTTTTTATTTTTTAGAAAGAAAGAAAAAGAGAGAAAAGAAAGAAAGAGTGAAAGAATAAAAAAGAATGTAAGAGAGAAAGAAGAAGAGAAAGAGGGAGAGAGAATGGGATTCTTGTTCTATTGCCCAGGCTAGAACGCAGTCTAAAAATGGGTATTAAAAATCTCTTTTATGCCAATAATTGTGCTTAGCAATGGAGACAGGAAGGAATAAGGGATGAAAATA
>CAUYLG010021954.1:0-113586 GCA_963573385.1 Cacajao melanocephalus
GATGGATGGTTGGGTGGGTGGGTGGGTGGATGGATGGTTGGGTGGGTGGGCGGGCGGATGGTGTGGGTGGGTGGATGGATGGATGGTGCCGGTGGGTGGATGGATGGGTGGGTGGGTGGGTGGATGGATGGGTGGGTGCATGGGTGGATGGATGGGTGGGTGGTTGGACGGTTGGGTGAGTGGGTGGATGGTTGGGTGGGTGGATGGACGGGTGGGTGGGTGGGTGGATGGATGAATGACTGGATGAATGACTGGATGAATGGGTGGATGGAGGCGATGGATGGATGGATGATTGTCCTTAGCTGTGAAAGGCTCAGCAGGTCAGAAGACTAGGAAGAAAGTCAGAGCCACAAAAGAGCTGGGGGAAGGAGAGGCAGGCCAGGTGCACAGGGGGCCTAGACAGAGTCCAGTTCCAGGCAAGAGCTTAAGAAGCCATCGGGGTTTATGGAGGAAGTGCCCCAACCAATCCTCCCTTCCAAGAGAGCTGTGCAGACACTGGACTGAGTGGGGCGGGGCCAAGGCTCTGGGGATGAAGGTGAATGGGAGAGATTTAAGATGCGATTTGGGTAGAAAGGACAGGATTTCCTGGAAAACAGAGTATGAGGTGGGTGAGTGGGATAACAAAGGGGACTGAGGGGTTTGGAAGTGCGTCCAAGTGGGGAGTGCCAGGGACCATGGGACTTGGTCCTGCGTTTCTTGGGCACCTTTTAGGTAGAGGTAATGGAGACGCCTGTGCTTGCGCTAAGCAAGACAGGAAACCGTGTGGGCTCCTATGATGGGAAAAATCTTGGGCTGCAGTGCTCCAGCGGTGAGCCTGAGCCTGGCTCTCTCTCCACCTCCTCATTCTCTTTTTCTGTATTGACATCATTCTCAGGCAGGCCACCCCATACAACGTCAAATGGCGCCTGCGGCCCCTCACTGGAATCCTACTGGGACATGAAACCCAGCAGAAAAAGGCTTTGTTTTCTAATATTTTCGTAACAAAAGTCTTGGGGTGGGGGCTTCTCATTGGCCAAGCGTGGGTCACATGCCCAAACTTGAACCAATCACTGACACTGGGGAGCTGCAGGGCCCTGGTTGTTAGGGCTGGCCCATGTGTCCATTCTTGAGCCATGTGGGTGGAGAGGGGGGTGGTTCTCCCGAGGGAGATGAAGACCATGGGGAGTGCTGGGGAGGCACACAGGAGCCAGCCCCAGCGCCCTGCAGGGCTGACGTGCACAGGAGTCTCCGAGGTGAGAGCCTGGCGCAGAGGGTCTGGCATGGTGCCTGCACCATCCACTTTGGTGGCCCCAGCCTCCTCCCTTCCTGGTCCTGAGCTGGTAGGCCTTGCCCCACGCTCCCACATGGGAAGGCAGAGCCCAGTCCCGTGCCTTCCATCAGGGCAAGCTGCCACCACACCGAGCCTCTGCCCTGGGTCCTGCATTGCAAATTCCATGACTTATGACCACTCAAAGCCACACGTGCCGCCTCGCAGGGTCAGTGCGAAAAGAGGGGCTCCCACCTACTGTCTCTCCCTCCTTGGTTGCCCCCAGCCCCACCTGCCTCAGTCAGTCAGGGAGGTTGTACCCAGCTTGAATGCAGTCCTCTAGGCTTCAGGGCACCTAAGGTCAGAGCTCATCACTCCATATTTCCCTGGGTCCTGGAAAGGTGGGGCCACCCTATGGCTGCCCCCGAGGGACTAAGATACTGCTCTGTTTCTCTCCTGTTCTTGGTCTTGCTGTCTACTCTGTAGGATTCGGTCCTTGGCTCGAACACCTTTACATCTTCTCCTCATGGTGGCAAGAGGGCTGCTGCCATTCCAGCCTCACCTCTCAGCTTGAAGGGCAGCAGGAGAGAACGACGGCCTTCCCGGCAGCTCCTGTTCTGACTGGACCGCTTCAGGTCACAGGCTCTCTCCTGATCCTCTGTGGCCCATGAGTGCAGGAGGCTGCGTGGGCAGGCCTGAATTGCATGCTCTAATTCCAAAGCCCCATCGTGGGAGAGCTAAGGCAAATTCCCAAACCAAAACCAGGCCTGCTGCTGCAGAAAGGAGGCCTGGGTGCTGAGGACTCAGGAAACACGTCCCTATCACAAGGATCATCTTCAAATTACAAGTGAGGAGAGGGCCGGGCATGGTGGCTCACACCGGCACTGTAGGAGGCCGAGGCAGAAGGACTGCTTGAGCCCAGGAGTTCGAGACCAGCCTGGGTAACGTAGTGAGATCCTGTTTCTACAAAAACAAAAATAAAATTAGCCAGGCATAGTAGTGTGCGCCTGTGGTCCCAGCTACTCGGGAGGCTGAGGTGGGAGGATCACCTGAACCTGGGAAGTCGAGGCTGCGGTGAACTGTGATCGCGCCACTGCACTCCAGCCTGGGCAGCCGAGTGAGACCCTGTCTCCAAAAAATAAAAATAAAAATAAACGGGGAGAGAGAGGCTGGGCCTCCTAGTGTCAAGGGCTGACATGTCCACAGTCGGCACCTCAGGTACAGACCGCTCCCCATCCCAGGAACTAAGCCTTTCTCAGGTCTGTGAGCTTTTACGAATGACACAGGCTGTGAGTCCATTTAAAAATCATTTTATTATTAACATCATCTTCCCATGTAGCCAAGTGTCTGTCATGTATAAGGAATGTCGGTAAATATTCCATTTGAAGCTTCTTTGTACATATTTCCATCGATAAATAAACTCTGAATTCACATAAAAAAGTTAAACTTAAATAACTCATATTTCCTTCTCTTGTAACAGGCATAGATTGGTAAAATATAAATATTCTTGGACTCAGGCTTTGTTCTAAGTGAGGACAGTAACTGATCACATGGTACAATTATTGACGGTAAAACCAAGAACTTGTCAGCTGGTGTCCCGACGGGGACTAGTGCTGAGATGGGAAACGGACGGTTCGCATTTGATTTCTGGGCCAGGGTGGGGCAGGAGGGGTGTGGGGAGAAGACAGTTGCTTTCTTTACAGCTCTGATAAAAATAATCTGTTCTGCCACTGAATTTTAACTTCGAATATATTCTTCTACATTTGCTGATTAATTCCATAATCATTTTACTTAAAACTCAGATGTCAACTAACAAAATATGGCACATAATCCATTTTGAACAATGACAGTAGGTTCAGAAACTATCATTGGGCTGGCAAAAAAACAAGAGAAACGCACATGGCGAGAGCGATGACTCGGGGTTGGTTTGGTTGGTTCACCGTGGCCCACTGAACACTCATCCGTGGCCTCAGTGCGGCAGATTCATCCCCGTGGGACAATGGGATGCGCCCTGGTGCCTGGCAGGGCCTCCGAGGCCTGAGCAGCAGGTGAGGCTGGCGGGCGCCTGCTCAGAGCACACGGGGGATGATGGTGAAGGGCACGGCAGGGCTGCTGGCCTCCAGCTCCAAGGCTGTCAGGAAGCACTCGGTGGCCGCCGCGTCATTGCCCTGAGCTTGAAGGACCTCGCCCAGCCCATTCCAGACCTCATGGGCTGTCGAGTTCACCTGCACTGCATCCCGGAGGATCTTCTCCGCCAGACTGTAGCGGCCCAGCTGGTGAAGGATCAGGGCCTGGAGGGGTCAGAGAGAGAGAGACAGTTAGCCATGGAGGCTCCAGGAACTCTGCGCTCCTACTTGTCCTTGAGTTTCCAGTAAGTTCCTTGGAGCCGGGAATGTATCAACACTGGGCTGGGCCCATAGTGAGTTCTCAAGTACTTCCTGCATTCACGGGCAACAGTCAAAATGGTCCCCGAGCTGACTGATGTGAAATTGCCGATATTCAGACATGTTTTGAACATAAAAATGGCAACTTCATACGGTTCATCTGAAAACTTAAGGGCCATCAGTGAACCAATCGGAAGTCTGCAGTCTGCATCATTTTTTTTGAAAATTTTTTTTTTAAAGACAGGGTTTCTCCATGTTGGTCAGGCTGGTCTTGAACTCCCGACCTGAGGTGATCTGCCTGCTTTGGCCTCCCAAAGTGCTGGTATTACAGGTGTGAGCCACCATGCCCGGCCAGCAGTCTGCATTTTTTTTGAGATGGAGTCTCCTTCTGTCACCCAGGCTGGAGTGCAGTGGTGTGATCTCAGCTCACTGCAACCTCCGCCTCCTGGGCTCAAGCGATTCTCCTCCCTCAGCCTCCCTGGTAGCTGGGATTATAGGTGTGCATCACCATGCCCAGCTAATTTTTGTATTGTTAGTAGAGATGCGGGTTTTACCATGTTGACCAGGCTGACCTTGAGCTCCTGACCTCAAGTGATCCGCCCACCACGGCCTCCCAAAGTGCTGGGATTATAAGCGTGAACCACCTCGCCCAGTCTTTTTTTTTTTTTTTAACCTAAAGAAATGTCATTGATGGCATTACTATCAGAATGATTATGACAGATTTTTAAATTGCTCACAGCCCTGTTCCTGACCAAGGCCCTGACCCCACTGTCCCTGCTTGCCCCAGGCTGTGCCTAGCTGTCATCTTCGTTTTCCTTGGTTGGGGTGTACCCATTGGTCCCACTTATTTTATCATCATCACTTTTCCAAGCTGTGCACCTCCATAAGCGATGCGTGTACGCTCTCATCCAATGGACAATGACACCTTCTCAACCTCTCCCTCCGGGGAGAGACATTTAGGTCACATCCAATCTCTCTGCTGTTCTGAATCACACAGACATGAACATCTTTCCAGAAAGCGCCTCTTTGTTCTTTACATCAGTGGATTTCCAATCTTTTTTGTATCCCTGAAAACCTTTGGTTAAATGAAATCTTACTGCGAACACCCACACAGTCTATGTATAAACAGACAAAAAGGAACTTCTTGGGGGAGGGGGGTCCAGTGTCCCCCATGGGTTCCTTTTAGTGGCCCTGGGGGCAGCTCAGTGGAACAGGCTGGACAACCATTTGGAGATTATCCCCTTGGGCAAATCCCCCCAAAGTAGGATCACTGTGTAAGGGCTCTCTTTAGCATTCCCCAAACATTTTGCAAGTTCCATCCCCAAAGGCTGCACCACTTCTTCAGCCATTAGCAGTTTCTGTGGTTGGTCACCTGCCCCCTTCTATCGTGACTCTATTTCTACTCATGTTATACATGCAGAATGTCCCTCCTTGTTGAAATCTACATTTCTTCAATAACCATTGAGGTCAAATATTCCCATGCTTTTGTTTAGGAGCCTTTCATAAGACTGCTAGTCATCTGCTACCATAATTTTCCAGCCCGTTCTTTGACTTTTGGGATTCTTTTCTTTGAAAAGATTTAAGTTGAAAAATCAAATTTGTTGATCTTTGATTTTTTTTTTTTTTGCCACTTCAAAACTTAGAAAGTTATTCTTTGAAAGAGCTGACACATGTTCAATTCTATTTATTGTAATTTTCCCTCTTTTAAGTAGTTGACTACTTTATCTCGGCAGAGAGTGATGGATTCCTCCTACTTTGCTAAACACAAACTAGTGCGTCCTCCCTCCCCTCACTCTTATATGGCACTGCCTCCATCACAGAGTGAATTATTACCTGAAGCAAGGGGTTTGCACTATTTTCCAGTGAGCCACAGTATCTAATTTCTGCATCAGCCCCACACTGTTTTAATTTCTGTGACTCCCAAATCATGTTTTAGTGGGTAGAGTCAAAGCTTTCCCTCACTGCTCTTGCTTTTAGTATGTTTCCTGACAATCTTACCCTGTACTATTTTTGATGAATTTCAAAATCAGTTTCTTCATTTCCTTTAGAAGTCAAATTGCATTTGCATTACCTCTCTTGGAGAGCGTGGAGAGGCCTGACATCTTTACAATGTTTAGTCTTCCCGCTGAGGAATGTATTATGGCCCTCTGCTCTTTCAAATCTCATCCTGAATCTCCCAATAAAGCCTTGCCCTCCCTTTAGGCAGTGTCACTCATGAGGCAGCCCCACCTGCTCGCGGGACCCTGCTTCACCAATGGGCGAGGGGGCAGCAGGGTGGCTGTCAGGAGCAGCACCAGCCAGTGCGACAGCAGACAGACTGACTTCCCTGAGCCACTTGTACCCATAAGCCCCCCAGAGGGGAGCTGGGATGTCCACCCAGGAGAGCACATGGTTGGGGTGACAACCAAGGAGACCCATGGCCCACAGCAGTGTGTGAGCCCTGCGGAGACTCCTTCAGTGGGAGGTGGAGGAAGGAGACCCCCAGCTCTGGGAGGGAGAGGTAGTTTAGGGAGCTCTCCTGGGCAAGGAGGAGGTGGAGGCCACGCTGCCTCAGGTAAAGAGGGCTGCCCAACCCTGCCTAGGGACAGCAGGCTTCAGGGTCAGCTCTACCTTCTCAAGAAGACAACAGAAACACCTGATGTTTCTTTTCTTATGAATATCCAAACATGTGTCTGTGCCGGAGTTCCTGCATATGACCAGGTCCTTGACTGCAACTGCCAGAGATGGTTCTGGGGCAGCCAAACAGCCGAGCGTAGCTGGCCACTGCAGAACCATGCCTCCTGAGTCCTCGTGTCTGCCTGAAGTGCTACCGGGTGTGGAGTCCAGCTGAGGGTGGCAAATAATCACACCCATCTCCCAGGACAGTGCTCTGGACCGCCCTGGACCTCCTTAAGAGGGAATCTGACAACTCCACATCCTTGCTTCCCAACCAGCAGAACGAATGCAAGGCCACTCAGCCAGGCTGCACTCAGAAGGACATGAGGTCAAATGAGCCCCCTTTCTCTGAGGGGAGGTTACCAGCCTGTGCTCACCCTGGAACACTCCAGCGTAACCATGCAGGGAGGGAGGTTTCTGGGTAGCGGCTGTGAGCAGCAGCTTAGAGAGATCAAAGCCGGAGCTCATCACACACCTTCCTGGCATGGCTTTCTTGGTGCGTCAAGATGCGAAATACACAGGACAGGTTTCTGAGTGGCTCTCCTGGCAGGGAGACACGTGTTGCATGCCTCCGGCAAATGAGTGATGAGCGGCGAGCCAATATGCTTTCTTGGTTGTAGGTGGAGAATCTAACTCAGGTCCCACTAGGCTCTGCCACTGCAGCATCAGCCCTGTGCTGTTTCTTCCTCCAACTGGAGGGTTGTTCTCCGCCAGGCACCATGCTAGGCACTGTATCTAGCCCATCCCCTATTACTACTGCTTTAGATAGATAGGGTAGGCAAGGTTCAGGAAGGCCACGTTCTTGCCCCAGATACCAGGGCCAATCAACATCGAGCTGCCGCCCAGCCCAGGTCCGCTTGCTCCTAAAGCTGCCCATACTTCCTGCCGGGCTTCTGTCACTTTAAGAGGCAAGCCCTGGGCCAGCAGAGGAGTGCTCAGTGGAGCTCTCTCAATGTGGGCCCCAGGGCACTCAGGTAATAACCCAGTTACATCCAAGCAACAGGAAGGGGGCATCTGCCATGCTGTGTCTTCCCTTTCATTTCTCTGACCATTAATTGCTGATTTTATTGCTCCTTCCCATGTTATGACTGAGAAATTGCTCCTCTCCAAGGCACAGCTTCCCTCTGGCTCAGACCTGCAGCTTAGAAGCATCCTGTATATCTGCTCATAGACTGGGAGGGCTCCTTGCCTCAGGCCAGCTGTGATCTTGAGGCTTGGGAAGGCTGCCGGAGCCAAAGGATTGGGTCATTCTGTTCACCAGAAAGTGGACGGATGAGATGTGGAGACCAGGAGGACCAGGGCCTTGGCCCAGTGAGATGCAGAGGGCTCCGCTCTCAGCACCCTCCTGGTGTGGGAAGAACTCACCAGTCCCTTCCTGCTGGGATTTTTGTTTAGAAAGTGGCAGGCCACTGAATCTGGCCAACTGTAGGGGCTGCAGGGTATAGGCCAGGGGCATGTCTACCTGTCCTCAAAAGTCCTGCAGAGAACAAGCCCCAAGGGGCTAATTGGAGCCAGCATCCTCAGTGTTGGCCACTAAGAGCCTCTGCAGTACTCTGGTGTTCTAGGGTTCTTGCGGGCTTGGAAATTTCCAGCCCATATACCTGGATCTGTAGTCCTAATGTAGGAACTGCCATTTCCAGATGACCTTGAAGCTTCCTGAGCAATCTGTTCAGTGGAATTAATTCCTAAAGCTGGAGCTGCTTAGGGAGACATCGCAGACTTGCCAGGGACTGCCAGCTCAGGCTTGGCACAGGAATGAAAAATAGGCCTCTCCCCAGTGAGCCAGGAGCAGCTCAGAAATCAGCCCATGGCGGATCAACCAGAACAAGCTCCGGCTGCAGTCAGAGCCACTGCTTGGAGCCAGCACAGCTAGAGGACTGGCCAGAGGTGGGCTGGGACCTGGCTGTGTCTGGCCGTCGGGAGTGACACACCACCCAAGCCCCTCCGTGCTGGCCAGGGACCTTCCTTCCTTTCCCTTCCCAGGGCCCATGTGCTCTTCTGCCCTGCAGCCCTGATGTCCTTTCTAGTTCTAGAGGTCCGGCTTTCTCTCTCCTCCAGAGATCAAAGGCCTAACTCCTGAGGCTGGCATGGAGCTGTTCTCAGCATCAGCTGGGTCCAACCTTCCCTGGGTTCAGCCAGGCTCGTCTGTCAGCCAACGTGTTTCTGCAGGATGCTGCCCCTGCCCTCTCCTGCCTCCCAGCTGTGGTCAGTCAGCCTGGGCCCTTCCTGCTGGAGCCCTTGTCCATCTGCCCGAGGCCCTAACGCACCCCATCCCTGCGGAGCCAGGCGACCATACTGCCCTCCACGGGCAGCGCTGCCCAGCAGCACGCAGCTCCTGCTCCCAGCCATCAGCCTGCAGGAGGCAGATTCCGATAATGACATGTTACCATATAACCTGCAACTCCCCGCCCCCACATCAAACCCAAAAAAACCCACCAAGTGATTGCTTGATGCTAGACGGAGTGGGTAAGCGCAGGCCTGCTCTTAAAGAGCTTGAGGTCCAATGCAAATCACCAGCAGCGCTGGGCGCTAAGGTCCTATTCCATCCTCTCTCACCTCCCGGAGCCAGCGCTGCTGGGGCTTCAGTTTCACAGACCAGATGACCTGCCTACAACCCTTGTACAGGTAGCGAGCAGCAGAGCTGAGGCGGGCAGCTATGCTGCATGTGCCCTTGACACTGGGCTCTCTCCCCTCCCTTGTGTGTGGAGAGGACACACACACAGACTTCCACCTTCCCCAGCCCTGGTGTTACTGCAGCTGCTACGGGTTGGGAGCCGGCTGGGGCTGAGCTTCAGAGAGCTGGGAAATCACTGAGGAAGTAACTTATTAGTCCCTTTCTTCAGACACAGATGAAGGCTGCTTCCCAAGCTGGTAATTATCATAATCAGGTGTTTTGTACAAATAGGATCTTGATGATGCACCAAATTGGCAAAAAGAGATTAAATTAAACCTGTTATTTCAAATGAGATGAAATGGACTTGGCCAGTTTCAGAGCAATTAACATCTTCCTCACTTTTGCCTTTTGTTGTGATAATTGCTGCCCAAGGGCCAAACACCTTGCCAGACACTGAGGGCACCCGCACCGGAGTCCCTGGAAGGTCCGTGTGCACACGATTTCCTGCTGCAGCCTTGGTATAGGAGGCCCTCAGCGGGGCAGGCCTGCACTGTCCTCCCAGGCAGAAGCCTGCAGGACGGAAGCCCCTTTGGAGGCTGGGCACGGTGACTCATGCCTGTAATCCCAGCACTTTTGGAGGCTGAGGCAGGTGGATCACTTGAGCCCGGGAGTTCAAGACCAGCCTGGGCAACATGGCAAAACTTTCTCTACTAAAAAAAAATTTTAAATTAGGCCAGGTGTGGTGGCTCACACCTGTAATCCCAGCACTTTGGGAGGCTGAGGCAGGCAGATCACAAGGTTAGGAGATCGAGACCATCCTGGCCAAATGGTGAAACTCTGTCTCTACTAAAATACAAAAAATTAGCTGGACATGGCAGTGGGTGCCTGTAATCCCAGCTACTCAGGAGGCTAAGGCAAGGGAATTGCTTGAACCCAGGAGGTAAGAGACAGAGCAAGACTCTGTCTCAAAAAAAAAAAAAAAGAAATACAAAAATTAGCCGGGTGTGCTGGTGTGCACTGTGGTCCCAGCTACTTGGGAGGCTGAGGTGGGAGCATTGCTTGAGGAGGCTGAGGTAGGAGGACTGCCTGAGCCTGGGTGGCGTAGTTTGTATTGAGCTATTATCATGCCACTGCACTCCAGCCTGGGTGACAGAGACAAAAAAAAAAACAAAAACAAAAAACTCATTTGGGTGATTTTGGACATTCTCATGGTGCTCTGCACAAGAGCAAAGCCCTTTGCTGGGTTCAAGAGCAAGTCACAGACCACTGCTTGTCCCTCTAAGGGTACAAGGATAGGGAGATAGCCTCCCTGAAAGAAAGCATCCTTCCCAAGGAGAAGCCATTGCTGTAAAGCAGCCCTGTGGCTCAGCTCCGGGTGGGGGTCAGTGGGTCTACCTGGTTGTTGCTTTTCTTCAGGTACAATGTTTTGGAAATCAAGCGTCTGCAGCAGGGATGGAGGTGAAGCACTCCGAGTGCTTTCTGCGCCGGGCCCGGCTTCTCTGTAGGCTCCCTGCTAGTATTGCTCTCGGCTTCCCTGAGCAGCAGTGCAGTGTCGGCACAGAGAGCAGCAAGCTGCCCCGCACCACATCACAGCGGGCCTGGATTCTGCACAGCCTGCTGGGCCACACCAGGGCCACGGATGGTAGGAAGTCTAGTGTTAGTGATGGTACTGGAGCACTTAAAGATCTTTCTGTTCTGCTCCTGGGTCAGAAACTCCACCATTACCCTTTGCAGTGGGTGGAGGTGGGCATGGGTGGCTTAAGGCAGTGTTGTCAGGTGGCTTCTCCAAAAACACAAGTAAACCTGGGAGGACAAATGCATGGATCACCAGGCTCTATGAACTGTGCATATGCAAGGCATTATGATCAATGTAGTGTATGTTTTGCTGACTGCAAAGTGCTTTTGACACCGTTCTGTGCGATGGGTGCCACATTAATTGATGTGGCTTATCTCCAGCTCTGTTCCATCACGAGGCTTTGCTGTGAGTGTCTAGAGGGCAGGGACTGGGTGAACCCTGGTCATCTCTGCATCTCCAGGCCGGACACTGGGCAGGTGGCGAGTAACTTGGGGCAGAATGAATAAATGAGGAGATCCGAAACTCGATGAGAGCAGCATCTGTTTAAAGCTACCATGGACTGAGCGTGGGTCTGTCTGTCTGGTCCAGGGCCTGTGCTCTGACTTACCATAGCTTGCCATGGAGAGGGTGAAGGATTTTCTCAGCAGCTGCTGGAGGTCAAACCTCATTTGTGGAGTGGGGCCCCTTCTTCTCCAGAGGAAGTGAGGCCCAAGGCAAGGGTGGTTGGGACTGAGGACCAGGATCGGCACCTTTTCCTGTGGCTCAGATCGCACCTAAGCTGCTGGGGCCACTTGAGCTGAGCGGGCACCACCACACTTTTGAACAAAGTCACAGAGCTCATGGTGGGGTGTCAGGGACTGTAGTGGCAGCTTCTGGGGTGGAAAGCCCATTTTCCCAGCTTTGTCGCCTTTTGGGAAGATGACAGTGCTGCTAAGCTGGCTGTGGCAGGAGCTGCAGCTGTACTGGCCCAATATGACACACCAGGGGCTCAGGATGTAGGTGAGGGGTCCGAAAGGCTCTACAGACCCTGGCTGCTGCTGGCGGCTGCTGCTGGAGGGACCTGGCTGGCCACAGGGGAAGGGCATGGTGCTCTCTGGGACAGCGGAGTGTGGAGGTTGGGGGTGTGAGTCCTAGGCTCACCCCGGCAGACTGGGCTTGAATCCTAGCTCCACCATTTACTTGGTACAACTTATTCTGAGTGTCAGATGCTTTATCTGCATAATGGGGAGAAATACCAACCCACGGGGGAGTTAGTTGGACTAACTCGGTTAGTAAGGACTAAATGAGGGCAAGTTTGCCAGGCGCTTAGCAGGTCACCCAGCACATTTGTACGCCTTCAGTGAATGGCTGCCATCAGCAATATGAGGATTATGGCTGTTCTCATTCCCATTGTTAAACTAGAGACCGTATGACTGATGGAACAGACTCTCTGTGCATTAAGATACCAAATTAGAAACCAGACCTAAGGCCACAGTTAAGTCTTCTAACTGCTACAAGGTTTTTCTTTTTCTCTAGCAGCTAAACAAGCATTGGCCTCGAGATAAGCAATATTAAAACAATTGCAGCCCACCTACCACCAGACCCTCACTGAGCTCCCATTCCACAAGCTGCAACTGAAGCTTTGACTGGACAAGAGACCGCCAACCACAGGCTGGTCCTGGCTGGTCTGCAGAGGCAGAGCACTGCGCACCTTCCTGTCCCTGCTTCACCTTTTGATGTACAGGAGCTAACGGTAATGCAGCTAAATGTTATGTCTCCACCCCAAAGTGAACGTGGGATGCATGTAATATGCATGTTTGCTTATCACACACAAGCACACATCCCCCTTTTGTGAATATTCATAGCTCCTCCTCTAATCTGTTGAATATGTATACTTGGCCAACCAGTTCCACATACATCCCTGTTCCATCCTCCCCTCTCAAAGTGCTCGCTTTTGGTCTCTGCCCAAAGCTACGTTTCCCAGCCAGTCAGGATGGCCACCCTGCTGGCTGCAATCCTTTATAAGAAATGAAGTCTCTTCTGCAAATGTATGAACCTTCTGATTCTTCAGTTGACACTATTAGTGACTCCAAGAGGAGGGGAGGCCCTTCCTGGTGCCAGTGATTCGCTGACTCTTCACCTCCATCTGTCTCCCTCTTTAACAGCAAGGACCACCATGATTTGTCTTTGCATGTATGGCGCCTGGAGTGGGGCTGGTACAGAAGAGGCTCTGGGGGAATGCTTGCTGGATAGACGGAAGGATGGAGGAGGGACGGTGTGGGATGCTCTGGGGTGGTTGGGAAGGAGAAGTCCCAAAGAAAGCAGTGGCCTCAGGTCAGCCCGTGCATGCTCCCAAGTCAGGCCAGCACACTCAGAGCCTCCTCTCCTTCCAGAAGCATTAGCGTGATGGTCTCTAGGGGATGAGAGCAGCCCCTGGGAGAAGGTACGCTGCTCCCAGCTGAGCCCAGGGCGCTATATAGCCTCCCCTCAGGCTATTTGCTTATACACCACAGATCTGACCCTGCCCTCTAAGAAAATCCCAGAACCCACCCACAGAGCCAATACTCTTACAGAGGGGACACAGAGAGAAGAACCTTGCTCAAGGCCTTGACTCTGCTGGATACAGAGAGGGGCTAGAAGGCAGGCTCCTGAAGAGCTGGGTCTGGAGAGCCTGGTGCAGTGCCTGGCCCAGGGCCAGCCTCCTAGTTTTAGACTCCGATTACAGTGCTGCAACTCTGCCCTCAACCCCAGCTGCTTTCTGCTTGTCAGGGGCTATGTTGGCAGAGTAGGCTTTCGGGAAGCCCACCAGGCCCCTAAGAGTGGGTTCCTTGACCTGAGGAAAATGGAGCCCCCACAAGAGCTCCGGCCCCTTCCCAAAAGCTGCAGCACAGTTGGTCCGGCTGTCTGCACTGGCTGAAACGTAGGCATGAAATGAGAAACACCAGCACATGTGCGTCACCACTTCTCAGGAATTTGCATTTTCCTTCTAGAAGATGCCATTGATTGGAGGGAAGCAGGGTGGCAGCGGTGGTGTTTTCAAAAACATTTTCTTGTAAATCAGAATATAAATAGACCGCAAACCAGTATCTCGAAGGCCCTGGGGAACTGGCTTTGAAAGGGTTTCCTTGGAGCTCGGGAACACAGAGCTGAGGCTGCCCCTGCCTCCTCTCCTCCCAGGCGGCCCTTTCTTCTCTGGCAAGTGTCAGAGGCACTGTCAGTTCTGAGCACAAGCATTTTGTGGGCGCAGCTGAGGGGGCAGCCCTGAGCCCCACCTCACTTTCCAACAATGCCTTGAAAAGGAACTGAAAACACACGTGGGTGGGGTGGGGGCTGTGCCAGCTTCTCCACCTGGATTCTAGAAGCTCTGGGCGAGGCCTGGGCTCTACGGGGCTCTGTTTTGTGTTTCATTTCTGTTTGTTCTGAGTGCTTAGAAATGGCACTGGCTTGCCAGGGGGCTGAGTGTGTGTGTTCTGGCTAATGACACCAGCCGGAAGGCTGGCCTCCCGGGGCCGGAAGCTCCACAGGGGCGGGTCCCGGGGTTCTGGCTGAGGGGAGGTGCCCCCAGCCCCACAGTCCCACACCTCCTGCACGCCTCTGTCCATCAGAGCTCCACCGCGGGGTGAAAATCACATGCTGCCAATCTCTCAGCCCCTCATTGGACCACTCAAGAGCAAGCTGGAGGACCTTTGGGCGCCAGGCAGGCCCACCTTCCTCTCAGCAGGTCACAAGTTCTGGGCAGGGGCAGGTGTGGGACTGGTTTACCCACTGGGCCCACCGTACTCAGGGCCGACCCAGTTTCCCCGAAGGCCAAGCTTAGGTCTTCCCGAGAGCCTGTCCGCATCTAAGCCTCATACATAGCAGGAGGCCAGGACTTGTACGTGGCCCTCTCCCCAGTGATGTGATGGTTGCTGCTGTCACCGGGTAGCCTCCAATCCTGTCCACTCCCAGGCTCTTAGGTAGGGACAGAACATTCATGTGGCCACTTCACCTCCAGAGCCACAAAGGCAGCTGGTGTGCTGGGCCGGGAACCCACACAGAAGGGCAGTGTGGGAGGAGGGAAGCGCCTGCAGCGCAGCTTACAGAGACATGCTGCCTCAAGGAGGGCGTTCTTCTGATAGAGGCCAGCTCAGACGAAGGAGGAGAGCTCTGGAGGACGTGAGTGGGAGCCCGGCCCCCAGGCTGGTCACTTTTTCCCATCTACCTTGGGCCTGCAGTCAGACACTGAAGGCAGAGCCCTTCATCTCCGTGGCTCCCTCCCTCCCCGCTCCAATGTCAGAACCAAAACTCGGTAGGAGGGCACTGCCTCCTCGCTCTCCTTCAAGTTAGCCAAACAAATGCCCCCACTTACTGCCAGCCAGTCCCTGTCAGACACAGGGGTGTGCAGCCCCAGAGAAAAGTCTGAGGCCCAAAGAACCTAAGGGGGGGATGATGCTTTTGTCTGGGGCAGGGACAGGGGCTGTGGTCTGTGCATAGGCCAGACACCCCCAGGGGACTCTTCCTCAGGAATTCTGCTGAGTATTCCAGAAGGGAGCAGGGGAGACCCCAGCACGCCCTCTTGGAGCACTGGGGGACCCCGGGCTGCAGCACCTCAGCTCACTCAGGACAGCTGATGGCGGGAGGGACTGCGCTCTCATGGGGGCCCTTTTCCAGTTCAGATGTTTTATCTGGAGAAATGAGCCTTCTGGGGTTCAGGCCTTTCCAGCATTGAACTCAACTCAGAAGGAAATAATGCTCATTTTTTCAAAAATCCTCTTATTTTTCTAAGCCAGCAGCCAACCAGCTACGGAAGCAGAACTCCCCAGGGTTTGGGGGGTGCCTGGGCCTCCGCTCTCTGATGCACAGCCCCTGCTGCTGTCCTTGATGGGCAGCACCCCACTCCAGGGTCAGGGAGCTTGCGACTTCCCCGGGCAGCCCACACCAGGAGTAGACAGTCTGAACTGTGCGTTCAATGTGGGGCCCTCATTGGCCTTTTCATCGAGTCCCCATGCTTTGAAGTTCTCTGAGTCCTCGGAACCACGTGGAAAAGCCCCCTTCCGTTTCTACCTGATGGGCCTTCAGGATAGGAAGAAAGCTTCCAGAAGGGCGCATGCCCCCTCTCTGGGGCCTTGGAGGAATGGTGGATTCAGACCTCCCGCCCACTCTCTCCATCTCCCTGAATCCCACGGCTTAACACAGCTTCTCAAAGAAGACCTTGCGGCGGGTCCAGATGAAGGCTCCATTAAGCCCCAGGAAAATGTGAGCATGGCTTTGACTTTTTCTTCTTTTTAAAGCATCTGACTGGCAGAATCTCTTAAAGCTGCTTTCTTCCAGGATGATTTGGAATATTCTGGAGGAGCTTATTCTGCAATTAGCAGTGCAAAGTGATGGGCTGTCAGGCAGTAAACGCCAGCAGCTATGGTGCCGGCAGCCTGGCCAGAAGCCAAGGGGCTTGATCAGCCCTGAGTGAATCTCACAGACTTGGTCCCCAATTTCCCCTGGCCTGATTTCTTTGAAACTGGGTGCTTCAGCATTGGTGCTGAAATATCCATGGGCTGTGGTGGCTTTTAGAGAACAGTTGCTGGTAACCGGTGGGACATCCGGAGAGGGACCACAGCCCATCTGCCAGCAGCTTCTAAGCCCCAAAACCCCATCAGCCCCACAGCCCCCTACTCTGTGGCAGGTGTCCAGAGGGTAGTCAGGGTGGCAGTGAGCAGAGCACGAGAGCATCCCCCAAAGGACCAGCCCTCCTATTTGATAGGGGGACAAACAGAGGCCCAGAGAGGGTAAGAGTCCTGCCAAGAGCACAGAAGTGAGTGAGGAACAGCATCCGGGTGTTTGGGTCCCGGGGGCAGGGCTCTGTTCGCTCTGCTCCAACCAAAGCCGTTTCTAGTTCTTTCCTCCCCTCTACAAACATTCGTTGAGCAACTGTGGGTGTCCTGGCACTAATGTCCTGGCGCTGTGCCAGGTTCGGGGAACTCAGTGGCACAGGTTGTCACTCGGGCCACGCTCCTGCCCTCGCTCAAGGCCCGGGACTGGAGGGGCTGGTTTGCTGTGGGTCCTGCTCCAGAGCCTCAGTCACTCACGTGTATAGTCCCCGCGTCTGCCGCAGAGCAAGGCCTGTTGGAAGGAGGATGAAGGAGGACATTCCCAAAGAGACAATACAATGCTCCCTCCACTTTAAAGAAAACAGAAAAGAAGGCGGAAGTTCGGGGTAGGTGCTGGTTCATGGCCACACAGCTGAACAGGAGGAGCTGAAACTTCAAATAGGATCTGATGTTTCTAATCCAAAAGCTTCCTGTGAACAGACGTCTGACCCGGTGCGTCTGATTCTTCCTGGAGTGGACTGACTCAGTGATCACACCTGAATCATCTGGGCCAGGCTCCTAGCTCTCGGCAGCCCTGCCTGGGGGTCTTGGAGGCGATAGGGTATCTCACTCCAGGTCAGGAGAAGGAGGGTAAGTACCTGGATCAGTTACCAAGCCAGGCAGACGTTGGGTCTCAGAACCCAGGCTTTGTGAAGACCCGTCCAGGGCTCTCTGCTCCATGGCAGACTATTGAGATCTCTAGAGAGGGTATCAGGCATTTAGGGACCAAGAGACACAATCCAAGAGTCCTTCTCTGATGGTCAGCTGACTCTGGACCCCACGGCTTGGCATTCCCTATACCAGCCTGGGGGAGAGGCTCCAGGACATGAGGGTGACGCGGTGGACTTCCCTGCTGTCCTCTGTCAGTCTGCCCAGCACTGCAGGCCCTTCCTCCACCTGGGGGCTGCCAGATTCCGGGTGAGCCAGACCAAGGGCTCTTGGAATCCAGGTGACATAAGAGAATCCAGGTGACATAAGAGGACCTAGGCAAGGGGGGTGTTTGATGGGGATGTCTACCTCTGGGTGACCTGAAGAATGGCCGCCCTACCCTGTGCCTGCTGAGGGGTCTGCAAGGGTAATCTAGAAACCAGCCCCTTCACAGTCTGGATTCTCCTGGGAGGACGGGATGGTGTGGGGACAGGCCAGTTCCTTTCCCTGCAACCACTGCACCAGCGGCATTCTGCCTACTGTGTCCCCAGCCCAGGTGCCTATACTCCAGAGTCCTTTTCCTTGCCCTTGGGATTAATGGTGTGGTGATTTTGCAAGTCAGGAAAAGAGAGGGAGAAATGGCTGTAAGAACAGATGACTTGACCTCAGAATTTAACAGAAACGGCTGTAAGGATGACGTGACCTCAGCATCAGTCATGTCTGAGCTCCTCTCTGACTTCAGCACTGGAAAGACCAAGGGAGGCATCCGCCTTTTCCTTGGAAAATAGCACGAAGGCAAGCTGAGAGCTGCCTCTGCCTAGCCCCGGGAGTGGAATCACTTGGTCACCCTCGTGTCCATGCACCTGGGTGCTTTGAGGGCAGGGTCCCCAGGGACCCATCAGGGGAGGGTGATGGGGAATCCCAGGGCCCCGGGGTGCATGTGAGCTCCCTGCCGGCTGCAGCCTAAGGCACAGCACTCACAAATTCAGAGAACACACTCACAGGAGCGCCAGCATAAGCACCTCCGGCGCGCTGTGTGGTGCACTGACCTAATTGAAAAAGTGTCAGGCCAGCAAGTCCCATGTAACATCAAAGGACAGTTAGCAAGAAAGGAACACCAGGCCCACTGGCTGCAGCACAGGCTGGGTGGGGACCCTGTGGAGGTGGAGAGTGGCCAGGAGGAAGCCTGGGGGTCCCAGTAATATGTGGAAACACCAGGCATCCCCCTACCCTGCAGCCTCAGCAGTCCTTGGTCATATTCCGGAGTCTCCAGCATCCCCTCCCCCATCTGCCATTTAAATCACGTGCTTTGAGGCAGCCAATATTAGCTCAGAGGCTCAGAGGCTGGCCGGAACGTGCGGTAGTTGTCAGCTCATAGGAGGAAGGAAGCGTGCTTGGGCCCTGCTGCTGGGGGGCCTGCTGTATGCCAGCCAGTGTCTTCTGTGGGTGCTGACACGGCCCCTCTTGCTGGTACTTTTCCACTGGTAAAGGGCAAGAGACGCCTGATCACTTATTTCTGCATTTCCCTGGTTGACTTATTTATTTATTTTTATCTATCTTCCCCAACAACAAGTCAGGCAGAGACCAACAGCACAGAGCAGCCTGGAAGGCAGCGCTCCCTCATGGCCCAACTCAGGCTCGAGGTGGAAAGTTTGGTGCTAATAGCCCCCTAGAGACCCCTCCTGCTCTCCGGGGAAGCCACTGCCCCAGCGCCTTTGGGAAGGTGGCGCTGTGCCCCAGGCCAGGGAGATGCAGGTGTCAGGGACACTCTGAGGGAAGCTGGCCCTGCTTCAGGCACAGGCTTCCCTGGGGCCCTGGGACCCCTGCTTCCATAGGGGAGAACAGTAGGCCCTGGCAGAGGCCAAGCTCCCCCAGAAGCCAGGGGTGGGGGGCACAGAGGGAACATGGGCAGGGACGTGACCCCAGAGCTCTGGTGGGGGAGTGTCAGACACAGAAGTGCTGGAGGGTCTCCGTGGTCAGAAAACCATTCCCATGCAACCACTGCAGCGCTGCGCGGGGAGCCTTCCTGGGAGTCCTAGAAACTCAGACCCACTCCTTCCCAAAGACCCTGACGGAGCCTCGTCAGCCCTTTGCTTCAACCTGTCCTCAGGCAGGGCTGGGCAGGGGTCACACCTTTGAGAGGGGCTCACTGTACTCAGGGCTGACGTTTGGTCACTGAACACCACTGGCACCAGAGGCCTGTCCCCCGTTATCTCAGCGAGAGGGCTGAAGGCATGCTCCCCCACAGACAGCAGGGCTGGGAGAAGTCACATGGGGCAGAGGGCCACGCTCCCACACCTGCTGTGTGACCTCCATCAACTGCCAGCTTAGGCAGAGGCTTCTTTCTCAGCCTCACCGTTCTAATCAAGAAAATGAAGCAGCGAATTCTAGGGTTTGATGAAATCTTCCACCCAAGGAGTGTTTTTTTGAACACCTACTATATCCTCAGTGTGTATCTGTTCTTCTACCTGAGTAGCAGTGGCCAACGCAGCCAGGGAGGGCTTCCTGGAAGAGGGTCCTTGGCAACTCAGCCTGCAGGAGCAGAGGCCTGGCTGGAGTCCCCACCTCCAGCAGCAACACTGAGCTCAAACAAGACGGCAGCCCTGGAACCCCACTGCCCCACATCCCACCTATGCTCAGTGTGGGGAGACGGGGAGGCACCCCTGCTCTGGGGCTGCCTGGGGTGTGGGTTCCACAGGCTCACTGAGCAGTCAGCACAACTTTCTCCCTGACTCTCTAAAGGCAGGCAGCGGAGTGTAGTGGTGACAGAGGATGGGCTAGTGGGGAGTTCTGGAAAGCAACTGGATTTACAGGAGACTCTGGAAAGCTCAAAAGCGCCAACGGCGCAGGGGAGAAGAGCTGCCAGGCTCCTGAAGGCAGGGGGCTCATCGCTGCATCTCCTGACACCTGTGTGGTCCTGAGGACCCAGGAGACACTCAGTAAGTGCTCGCTGGCTGAAAGTCACTGCAGTCCCTGGCACATTCTTGGTATACGGTCAACACTCAATAGATGACTACGGAAGGGGGATCATCTCCTAGCTCTGTTGCAGCTGCACCTCCCGTCCAGCCCAGGGTCCACCTGGGAAGGCTGGCCTCTGTGCCAGGGTGTCCCTTTGGCCTGGCATGGCTGCCTGGGTGGAGGATGGCAGGAGGTCCTCAGCAAGGCTGCCTGGGGATGCAAGCCCCATCTGGATCTCCATGGAGAGTGTCAGCTACACAAACAGCTGCCAGGACGACCCCAGGCCAAAGTCCAAGCTTCAACAGACAGGGGGCTGAGAGGATGGGCCCTGCTCCAGGGCTGTCCCGGCCAAGCCCGCCCCAGGCGCTGCTCTGCGGCAGCTGGAGAAGAACTGTTCTTTCCAGACCCCCTCGAGACACAAAGGCCAGATGATTCACTACCTGCCATAGCGAGTCTGGTTGTTTTGGCGAGTGGCTTCCCCATCACTGCCAGGCACTCACCATTTTTCCATTTTTAAATAGAAAGAGAAATGATAAGACACCTTCTAATGAAGGAAGGCCTGGAACTGATAGGCCTTGGAAAAATTTTTTCCACGAATAAGAGAATTCACAACCCCAAAGGGTGGGGGCCTCCCCGGCCAGCAGCTCTCCTCTGCCTGCCGGCCTCCGTTCACAATGCGGGGCGATTCTAGTGCATCAGCGCAGACACTGCTTAGTGAGGAAAACAGAAACACGCAGCTTGCTGGAAATGAGGACCTTCACTCTCGGAGTTGTTAAAAAATTTTCTCCCCAGGGCCCCCAGGGCTTGGCTCCAAACTCAGGCCCAGGGCTGGAGCAGAGGCGACAGAGGACAGGCAGGGACCACCGTAGGGGAGCAAATGCCACCTGGGAAACCAGATGGGGCATGGAAGTGACACTTGGGTGGGCAGTGACCCAGCCTGGCACTTTCTTTTCTCACACAACTGAGCTCTTGTCAGTTATCACTTCAATATGGAATAACTCAGCATCAAGAATAGGGCCATTTCCTCAAAACCTCCAGTCAGCTCTGATGGGCAGGGCACAGTGATGTGACCGCTCACCCGGGCCGGGCAAACAGGGAGCTTGGCGGATCCACCCAGCCACCTGCCATTTATGGGACCGCTAATAAGGAGCATCTCCAGTCCCCTCAGAAGTCAAATGCCCTTGCAGGGGCTCACAAAACGGGCCTGGGGGCAGGGGCTAAACACTATCCTGCAGGGAGACCAGGAAATTTGAAGGGTCAAAGCAACAACACATATGGCTTCTGCAGTGCTCATAGGAGTCTTTGCAAAGATAGTGGTCATTCTGTGCCCAGAGGGCCACTGAGGTGGCTGTTTATAGCCAGAGGGGACTGGCGGGGCAGCTCTGGCTGCCCCAGGAGCTGAGATCAGCATCCCTGCAACCCATCTGGGTACTCCCTACCCCCTTGCTCTCAGATTGGGAAACTTTGCTGAAAAGTAGGCCCTTTCCTTCTCTAGAGAACAGGGAAGGGCCAGATCTGTTACAAGGGCCTAAAGCCCACCCTCCACGGGCTTGTAGCCGGAGGTGGGGAGAAGGGGGACTCTGTGCCACACGGTTCTCACGGCGACTCTGTTTTGGGAGAAGGGAAGGCACAGAAGACCAGTAGCTGCTGGGTACATCCTGTGTGCCGGGCAGGTGCTGAAACCCACGTGGAACCCGCAGGACAGCCCTGCGAGGTTGGAATTCACTTCTTTATGACAGAAGTTGAATCACACAGCTACACAGCCAAGGTGTGTGTAAAGTGGCCAAACTGCCAGTGTATGGCAGAATTAGAATTCAAACAAGGGGCTCTTTTGCTCCACAGTGCATGCTCTCCCACCATGCTACCCATCCTGCCACCGGCCTGGGCAATTCCAAGGCTCGTTCCTCCCTGCTTGGCCCCGTCCACTGGATCTGTCTCCGTCTGGAATGGCAGACACCCTCCGTCCGATCTGCGCCATGAGTGCCGTGCGCCCCAGGAGCCCGGGGTCAGGGCCACTCTGCGCTGTTCTCTGTCAATATCCAGTGCTCCCCCGACTCTGCTCCCATCTCCTGTGCCTGCCTCCCCCCATCACAGTTCAAACCATCTGAGTCCAGTGGTGTCAGCACACTGCCTCTCTGAGGGAGAAAAAAGCCTTGATTTGTGGCGCTTGCCAATTTCCATGGTATAAATACTTTCACCATGGCCGATTCCAAGCTACCGATTCGATGTCATTGTGGGTGGAGCCGGGGAGAGATGAGAGGAAGGGACGTACTGGCTCCCACTCCGCTGCGTGCGCCTGTGAACCAGCAGGACCTGCAGGAGCCCTGGCACTAGAGCAGAGACCACACAGGAGACACAGGTGACACTGGATGTGACGAAACACACTTCCGATCCTATCATCCAAAGCACTGTCCTCTGGATGGCTAAGGGAAGCAACACAAAAATACTGTTTTCTTCAGTGCTAAGGATTCAGAAAGGGAGAAGAGATACATTTCCTTCCATCACAGAACAACGGCAGGAGGAGAGGCTGAAAGCATCATTGAAGCACTCTCAGAACACTCCCTGCATCTAGAAAAATGGGAAGGCTCTGCCTCCTCCCATTCAGGCTCCAAACAGTGGCTCAGCAACACAGCCTTCTGAGCTTCATTTCCTGACAGCCAATTTTCTTGTAAACTGGGCCGTGTCCATGTCATACTTGCTGGTGGGTGTGTGGGTGTCTGAGCGGCAGTAGGGGTGGCTGGTGGGGGTTGCTGTTGGCAAGGAGGGTGAGATTGTAGCTGGCTTTCTTTAATCATTGCAAAGGCAGAAGCAGATTTGTCACCTTTGTGTAATATACCAGGCAGCAGGTAAAGAATTTAACAGCTTGCAGGAGTTCTAATTAGAGAGCCAATTATAACTCAATTGACCTGCCTTGCTTTGAAAGGCCTGGAAAAATGCATGTTGTCCTCAGGAAGAAGCAGATTTTGCTTCTAGTTTGTTCTGGGAGATCCCCGCAGGGAACGCTCACTTGTGCTTTGGTTCTGGCCCCATGCATCTGTGTGGTGCAGGCTGCCCTGATGGAGAGAATGAGAGAGAACCTGCAGGGACACCGATCCCTGATGGGAGGGGCCATTTCCTGCAGTGGGCATGTCTCGCTCCTCCGTTTGTGAAGAAAGATGCAGCATCGTGTCCCACTGGCTCCCCTGAGGCGCTGGGCCGGGAGCTTCTGCTCCACTCAGAAGGTCGCTGGCCAGCATTCAACTACGGATCTAACCAAGACTAAACTGGCAAGGGCGGACCCCAGGCATACTGTATATGTGTGCACACTCGTGTGCACGTCCAAGATTCCTTTCAGGAGCAGTCACTGTTGTTATGGGCTTGGGGTCACTCACTCTCCCCTGAGGGATGGATGCCTGGCAAGAGAATCAGGTCTCACAGGCATAAAGAAGGGATGCTTCACGTTTCTCCCGAGAACCAAGGCGCCGCATTTGTTGTTAGACGCCACTCAAGTCCCTCTGGCTCACACACGTGATTACATCTAATTTACCCACAGCCCAGTGGGATGGACACCGTCATCCCCACACGCAGAGGGAAAAACTAAGGCCCAGAGAATCGACATGACTTGGCCAAGGGCCCCAGCTCCTCCCTGTGGAAGCCGTGTCTCTAATTCAAGCCACTTCTGCTCCTGACACTTATCCAAGAATGATTTTGCTGAGACCCTTCCTGTGCACGGTGGCTTGGTGGACATCACATAAACCATGGCAGGGAACAAGGCTGGTTACATCCTTAAGCCGAGAGCAGAGTGGGGCTGGGGAAACAGGAGGGTTTGCGAGTCTGGCAGAGCAGCCCCGCAAGCTCGCTATAGCTGGGATTAGCAAGGTGGACTGAAAAAACCGCATGAACATCAGAACTCACGTGTCCTCAAGAGCCACATTTCCCTCCTGCTCCAGAAAAGTGGGTGTTCCTCAGGTTATTTCCTAGGCCCTTTCTGTTTCCTACTTTCTGGAATTTACATCTCAGGCAGTCTCGTCTCCTCCCACAGCTTCGGCTACCACGTACCAACTGCTGCTGCCCCGAAAACCATTGCCCCAGCCCGGCCATGCCTCAACCTCCAGACCTACCCGGCCACATGCCTGGAAGAGGCAACCCTTCCAGGAAGAACTCAGTCACTCCACCTCGACCCAGCCAACCAGGCTTGCCAGCGCCCTTCATTCCATACCTGCCCCTCCTTCTGAGTTCCCTCATGTTGGTGAAGGCGTCTTACCCATCCAGGCTCCTGAACCATGTGGCTGAGTCAGCCTCAAACCCTCTGATTCCCTCACCAACCCTTGTGAAGTCTCCCTTTTCCCACCTTGGACTGTCAACGCCTTATGATTAGCTGAGTCCAGACCGTAGTGTCTCTTAGTTTTCACCTAACCTAGCCTCCACAGCTTCCGGAGCAATCTCTCTAAAATGCAGACCTGATCATGCTCACTCACTTGTTTAAACTGTATCTTGAAAAAGTTCACACCTGCAGAGAAGCCGCTAACATAATGAACATCTCTAGACCTGTCACCTACATTCAACAACCATTCATCTTTTTGGTATCTGCTTCATCTGTTGGGGGCAAGGGCTAGTGTTTTAAAGTCAATTGCCGGCACTGTGACATTTTTACCCCTAAATTCTTCAGGATGAATCTCTAAAAAATAAGGACATTTCCTTATATAACCATGTAACCACGTCCTACCTAACAAAATTAACAGTACCTCCATTCCATCATCCACTAGCCTTTCCACACTCAGATTCCCCTGACTGTCCCATGCACATCTCCAGCAGCTGGCTTACTGCCTATGTCAGCTCCGCCTGTCCTCCCACTTGTGGGGGAGTCTGCACCACTACTCAGCTGCCAGCAAGCACTTGGCCCATATACCATGAGCATAGAACCTCCAACCCCCCGCACTGTGCCCCGCATATCGATCTATCAGAGTCTCCTTGACAACCTTGAAACTCACTTCTACAGTGTAGTCTATTAAGTGTGTAATAGCATTATACCTAAAAAATGTGTATAACTTAATTACAAAATATCTTATTGCTAAAAAATGCTAACAATCGTGCCTTCAGTAAGTGATATACTTTTTGCTGGTGGAGGTCTGACCTCCATGTTGACGGCTGCTGACTGATCAGGGTGGTAGATGCTGGAAGGTGAGGCGCTGGGGCAGTTTCCTACAAGACAACAGTGAGTCTGACTCACCGATGGAGTCTTCCTTGGACAAAAGAGCTCTCTGTAGCATGTGATCCCGCTTAATGGCATTTTACCCACAGCAGAACTTCTTTCAAAGTTGTAGTCCATCCTCTCAAACCCTGTTGCTGCTTTGTTAATCAAGCTGATATGATATTCTAAATTCAACAATGTTCACAACATCTTCACCAGGAGTAGATTCCATCTCATGAAAACGCTTTCTCAGCTCATCCATGAGAAGCAATGCCTTATCCATTCAAGTTTTATGAGACTGCAGTCATCCAGTCACCTCTCCAGGCTCCACTTCTTATTCTAGCTCTTGCTATTCCCACCACATCTGCAGTTGCTTCCGCCAACAAAGTCCTGAACCCCTCAAAGTTATCCATGAGGGTCAGAATTGATTTATCCCAAACTTCTGTTAATGCTGATATTTAGACCTCCTTCCATGGAATCATGGATGTTCTTAATGGCATCTAGAATACTGTATCCTTTCCAGAAGGTTTTCAATTTACTTTGCCCAGATCTATCATAGGAATCACTGTCTATGTCAAAATTGCTCCTTGATCCATGGGCTATAAAGTGGATGCTGTGTGAGCAGGCATGAAAATAACACTGATCTCCCTGGTACAGCTCCATCGAGTGACTAAGTACATTGTCACTGAGCAATAATACTTTGAGAGGAATCTTTTTTTTCTGAATAAGTGTCAAAAGTGGGCTTAAAATATTCAGTGAACCTTGCTTTAAACAGTGTGCTGTCATCAAGGCTTTGTTGTTCCATTTACAGGGCATAGGCAGAGTCAATTTAGCTTAATTCTTAAGGGCCCTAGGATTTTCAAAATGGTGAATGAGCACTGGCTTCAACCCAAAGTCACCAATTGTGTCAGCCCCTAAACAAGAGAATCAGCCTATCATTTGAAGCTTTGTAGCCAGATACAGACTTCTCCTCTGTAGCTATGAAAGTCCTAGATGGCACCTTCTTCCAATAGAAGGCTGTTTCATCTACATTAAGAAACAGTTGGCCTGGGCACAGTAGCTCAGGCCTGTAATTTCAACACTTTAGAGAGGCAGAGTTGGGAGGATTGCTTGAGGCCAGAAATTTGAGACCAGCCTAGGAAACATAACGAGACCCCCATCTCTACAAAAAACTTAAAAAATTAGCCAGTTGTGGTGATGTGTGCCTATAGTCCTAGCTATTTGGGAGGCTGAGGCAAGAGAATCACTTGAGCCCAGGAGTTCAAGGCTGCAGTGAGCTATGACTGTGCCACTGCACTCCAGCCTGGGAGGCAGAGTGAGACCTAAATAAATAAATAAATAAAAATCTGCGGTTGAGGGTAGCCACCTTCTGAGCTGGATCTTCTGGATAACTGGCTGCAGCTTCTCTATCTGCACTTGCTGTTTCACTTTGCACTTTTCTGTTATTGAGACAGCTTCTTAAACCTCATGAACTAACCTCTGCTAGCTTCCAACTTTTCTTCTGCAGATTCCTCACCTCTCTCAGCCTTCAGAGAATGGAAGAGGGCTGGGGACTTGCTCTGGATTAGGCTTTGGCTTAAGGGAACACTGTGGTCTTCTCTCCAGACCACTCAAACTTTCTCCCTATCAGAATAAGGCGATTTCACTTTCCCATCATTCGAGTATTCACTGGAATAGCACTTTTAATTTCCTTGAACAATATTTTCCTTAGCATTCACCACTTGGCTAACTGGTGCAAAAGGCCTCGTTTCTGGCCTGTCTCAGCTTTTGATAAGCCTTCCTCACTAAGCTTAATCATTTCTTGCTTTTGATTTAAAGTGAGAAACATGCTACTCTTCCTTTCACTTGAACACCCACAGGCCAATGTAAGGTTATTAATTGTCCTCATTTCAATATTATTGTGTCTCAGGGAATAGGGAGGCCCAAGGAGAGGGAAAAAGATGAGAGAACAGCTGGTCAGTGTAGCGGTCAGGACCACATTTATTTAACAAGTTTGCTGTCTTATGTGGGTGTGGTTCACGGTGCCCCTAAACAATTACAATACTAACATCGCAGATCACCACAACAGATATGATCATAACAAAATAATTTAAAATATTGTGAGAATTTCCAAAGTGTGATACGGAGACACACAGTGAGCATGTGCTGTTGGAAAAATGGCACTAATAGGCCGGGCACGGTGGTTCATGCCTGTAATCCCAGCACTTTGGGAGGCCGAGGTGGGTGGATCACTTGAGATCAGGAGTTTGAGACCAGCCTGGCCAACATGGGAAACCCAGTCTCTACTAAAAATACAAAAATTAGCTGGGCATGGTGGCATGCGCCTGTAATCGCTTGAACCTGGGAGGCAGAGATTGCAGTGAGCCAAGATCGCACCACTGCACTCCAGCCTGGGCAACAAAAGCAAAATTCCATCTCAAAAAAAAAAAAAAAAAAAATGCACTGACAGATTTGCTCAATGCAAGGTAGCCACAAATCTTCAATTAGTAAAAAATGAGTCTCTGCAAACTGCAATATGGCGAAGGGCAGTAAGACGAGGTATCCGAGCCCGTACCGGACAGAGCAGGTGCTGGGTAGCCAGTCCCTCCTCCTTCACAGGCCCTTGGGGTGACTGACTAGTTGTTGTTCTGAAAGACTCAAAAACAAAACAACAAAACAAAACAAAACAAAAAGGACCAAAACACTAACACCTGGAAAGGTATTTTAAGAGACAGTTGTTATATACATACCAAGCAGATGAGACAAGGGAGGAAGCCAACAGGAGGAGGGAAGGGAGAGATCATGTGCCGTTCATCAGCGAATGCAGTGGCCAGTAAAATGGGACTCTGCCAGTCCCATGGGGAGGGGAATTTCCTACTGGGGCAAAGTAGTCTAGAGCCAGGAACCTTGGCAGAGGCTCTTTTATGCTAAGGTGCTCTCAAAGGGCTTTTCCACACTCTCAGAGACTTGGAGTGTTCCGGGCATTGCGGCCCTCAGACCTGGGTTGGTTTGTTCCGTTCTCTCCTTTCCCCAGGAGATTGCTGAGGCCTGGGGGAGCCAGGTAACAGGCAAGGCCACCTCCTGACCCCAGACTGGGCTTGCACCAAATGCTCTGGGTGGAGCCTCACACACCTGCAGTCTCAGTCCTTGGTAAGATGCACTCGCCAGTTTGAAAGAAGAGCAGGGTGGCCTCCAGGGCAGGTCCAGAGCAGATGTCCATGGATCTGTGCAGGGGAGGGAGGCCTGCCTTGGCTCAAGGTAAGCAGACCCCAAGAGCCTGAGGGTTTGAGACTTGGTGATTCTTGGTAGATCTGTCCTCCTTCCTCCTGAGCAAACCCACCTTGGCAACATGAGTGCCAAAGGCTAACCTGGAAACTTCTCTATATCTGAATGAGCTCGTCAATCAATGCTGAGGCTGGTGACTCAGGCATGTCCTGGGCTCAGGGCAGCTGTGAGTGTAGGCATACTGCATAGCAGGGAGAGACACATTCAGGCAGGTAAGAGGTAAGAGGAGACACAAAGACTTCTTTCTAGTTAAGAGCAAAAGAGAGAGGCGCCAAGCTCAGTGGATGCCGCATGACCATTGAGACCCAGAGCAGGGGCTGTCTGAGCCTCAGAGAACGGTGAGAAATTCTACCTGTCCATTAGAGTGGAGATAAAGTTCTCTAGGGCAGCGTCAGCTGCCTCCATCCCCACTCCCATGTCAAGAAGGCAGATGCTGGTCTCCCATTTCACAGATAGGAAGAGTGGATATGAAACCTTCAAAAGTGATGGGAGTCAGGATTCCCAGTGGGTCGGCCACTCACTGCTCTGTGCCCTTGGTGAGTCCCTTCCCCTGTCTGGCCTCCACTTCCCCATCTGTAAAAGGGGATGATTAGAGGAGGGCATTTCAATGGGATTCTCAGTTTGCAATGCCTTTAACTCTCTGGTGAGTGTCAGGTCCAAAGGTTTCCAAGGGCCTCAGCCTTGATGCTGGGAGAGACTTCTTACAGGATATTCTCCCTAAACCTTCAGACTCAGCGATTTAAAGTCAGTCTGAAGGTCCAGACAACACATGGGGTTGACACGGCCCAAAGAGAGCCCCTGAGTCCTCAACGGGGAGTCTCTGGGACCAGCACCGCATGATGGAAAAGCAATTCAGGCCTGAGACGGGTTGGAAGCAGCAGGCCCAGTGGGCCCAGAATGCCACATTCTGAGCGACAGCCATCCTCTCTGGCTGAGTTCAGAGGCAGGCGGTGTGGGGGAGGGGGTACTGAGGCATCAAAGGCAGCAGAACTGCTAAAATCCAGGAAGGTGGGAAGTAAGGAACAGGAATTCGGGACCAGCATCTGAGAACACAGAACAATCCAGAAAGGTGAAAACAAAAGGCCTGATCCAGGCTAGGGAGCAAAGCAGGGAGGCAGTGGAACCTCAGTGTGAAATCACACTGGAATAACAGGGCAGAATCTCCAAGAATACATGGTTTGGCTCGAGGATGTCAGATGTTAAATGATTGTAGATCATAATTACTAATGAGAGGCTGGACTGTGCTGCCTGTAATTAGTCATTGAAGACTCCAAGACAGAAAACAGAAAGAAACACAGCATTCGTTTTTTCCTTAAGCTGAAGCAAAGGAATGCCTAGTGACAAAAGGCACCACATGCTCACATTTCAGAGCCTGCCCTGGGCCCATGAAGCTCCTGGTCTGCGGCTTTCATCCTCGGTGAGGACGGGGTGGCCTGATGCCATGCCTCCCTGGCCAGCACTGGGAGAAATGCTGCAGTGGTAGGAGAAATCCAGCACCAAGCAGAAAACGTCTGCAGAGACTATCCCTGAGCCAGACGATGTTGTTTTGAGCAGGAGGGTTGCTGGGGAGAGGTGGGCAAGGCCCCAAACAGGAGTCACGCAGATGGATGGCAGAGGTTCTTCACTTCCAGTGACATTCCTTTTCCTCCAGGGAGGACACAGATGCCCAACAAGGAGAAAATGTTATGAGCTAAAAAAGCGCAGTTTCAAAAGGATGTGAGGAAACAGCTTACATCATAAGAAAACTTTCAACTACCTGACTCTTACCCCATATCTGTTCCAACAGTACCTCCCCCGACTCCATCCTCTCCACCAGGTTTGCCCCTCTGATGGGATTTGACAGGCTCGTCTTTGATTGGTTATTGCCACCACTGTCACCTGCAGCCTCAAAAACAAGGTGGCAGGCACTGCAAACCCAGCGAGACCCACGTGGTCTCCCTCTCTCCTCCCCAGAGGTGCCTGCCCACCTTAAGGCAGTGGTGAAAGCCACGAAAGGGCCTTGGTGCTGTGGAAAGCGGGGGAGGCTGCTTTCCTGTAGGTTTAGGGTAAGGGTGGAGGCAATAGAAGAAGCTCCCTCACCCTGGACCAGGATGGGAAGAAGATCCTGCCTTGCACAGACACCATGATCACAATCTACGGAGGGAACCACCTTACACAGGGCTGAGGATGTGTCCCAAGTCACCATCCAGGGACGAGGGTGTGTTCCAATCGATGGCTGGGGAGTGACTAATAGAAACACCACTGCCTGAGAATTCATCTGACCTGAGGGAGCAGGGCTTTGGTATCTGAGCTTATTATTTTTTTTTTCCAAGCAGGAAATGATACTTGTATGACACACAGGGGTGAGAGGACCAGGTTGGCCCTAGGTCAGGGTGACAAGCCCCCACGGCTCCCTGTCCCATTCCCTGGTGCTCCCAAGGGCTGATGCTATTCCCTTCTTTGTTCATCTGTAATGCTGGGATGCTGGCAGGGAAGCTCTGGGCTGAAGAGCTAAGTGATGGTAGTGAATTTGGGCCCCAGAAAGGGGCTCCCCACAGCAGAGGGGGACTGCTGTCTGGACCTGCTCGGCCCCCACCTCTTGGCATCTGTCATGTCAACATGCTGGGCTCAGTGCCCCAGCCCACCTGGGGTGGCCGTTTCAGCTTCGGGGTCAGGCCTTGGGGCCTGATGTCTGGCCTAGAGGGCAAGCTCCTCTGCGGAGGAGGGCAAGAGAGAGCACAGGGGGTCTGGCCCAGGAAAAGTGCAAATCCTTATAATTCATCATTTTGGTTTCTGGTTAGGAACTCAGACTCTAAAGATCGTGACGAGTGTGAGTCTGTTTCTCAGAGGGGAATCTTCTCTGAGTGAACTGAGAGAATTGAAGGGCCAGGCCTTGGAGTCCTGTGAAGCCAACAGACAGCTACGCCTGGACATGGCTGCCCTCAGAACATGCCTGCGCCTGGACACGCCTGCGCCAAGACACACCTGCACCTGGATTCGCCTGGGCCTGGACATGGCTACCCTCAGAACATGCCTGTGCCTGGACATGCCTGTGCCTGGACACGGCTACGCCTGGACACACCTGCACCTGGACACGCCTGCGCCTGGACATGGCTACCCTCAGGACATGCCTGCACTGGGATATGTTTGCCCTCAGGCAGGTGCCTGCCCCCTGAGCTTCTCTCAGCTGTGACTGCCCATGTGGACAGAGAGCAAGCAGCCAGGGACATACATGTGGCTAGGGGAGACTCTGCTGGCTCTAGCAGGGCACTGTTCCACAGCAGCCCCTGTCGAAGGATAGTGATGCTCATGTCTCCCAAATGGGGTACAGAGTCTGACAAGGAAGAGTGTGCTTGGGGACAACAGAGCTGAGTGTATGAACTCAGGGGTGGGGGTGACTGCCTCCACCAAGGGCCCTCGAGCAGAGGGCTCCCCTCCAGCCTTCTCCCATGCTCGGCCCTGGAGCCAGCACTGCAGATCAGCCTGGGGACCTGGCTGTGCCCAGCACACTGAGCGAGACCTCCACTTACAGCCTCACAGGCCTCCCTGACACCCTGCTGTGCTAGAAGGCTCCATTAATCAGCCTGACCAAGCCTCCGTGGTCTCATGTGAAATCACATGGCTACATCATCCAGTCCCGCCTCAAAGTCATTTCCTGCACTCATGGTCAGCAAGGGCTATGCCAAGGCCAAGCCAGCACACACCCAAAGCCTCTGCACCAAGGCAGGAGCCCTGGTACAGAGACACAGCTGGTTCTGACTACATCTGCTCAAAATCCATGTCAGGGAAACCACCCGGTGCTCTGGGGGCTTCGTCTGGAAGAGAGGATCAGGACACCTGACTGGTCTGCTTACAGGTATTGCTCTGCTCTCTCCTGCCCGCCCCCCGACCTGCCCCCGACACGGTCTGTGCAGGAAACTGAGCTGTGTGAAACACGGGGCCTCCCCTCCAGTCAGAGGCAGATCTGTGACCAAAGACTTCCCTGTTGGTTCACCCAGGGCTTCAAGAGAGGGGAGTCAGGGGCTGAGGGCCCCTCTGTGGGGTGAGTGGTGGTCAAGAAAGGCTTCTCAGAGGCGGTGACACTTAAGCCAGGCTGCCCTCCAGGTTGGGGACCCGCTCCCACCCTGGTCATGGGAGGGGCCCATCTCCGCGGAGCAGGGAAGCCCAGTTCAAGACCCTCTGAGACCCACCAGAAGCGACGACGCTTTCTGTCTCCACCTGAGAACAAGTCACCCCAGGGACCTCCACCAATGCACGCCCCCACCCTTTTCCACCTCAAAAACCCAGGCCCTGGCTCTGCAGAAACAGGCAGCAAGTCACACTCAAAGCGAAGTATCGTGCTCACGGCCGACCACGCGCCGAGATATATTCTGATTTCGGCTCCTCCAACCAGTGAAAGTCAGTCACACTGGTGCAGAAAGGGAAGCTCCACGGGGCCAGGAGATGACTCACTCACTGTCAAACAGACGCAAAAGAGCTCCTAGCCCAGGCACAACCCGGATTACAGCGACACTCAGAGCTGATATTCACGGAATGCCAGGCACCCTGCTAACTCATTTAACCCACACAGCAACACCACCGGGCACTGTTATTACCCCCATTTCACTGTCGAGAAAAATGGAAGCAGAGAGAGATGGAGGGAGTTATGTCAGGGTACGCAGTTAGTAAGCGACAAAGCTGGGACTGGAACCCAGGTAGGTGGCGCCAGCACCGCGCTCTTGACCTTTGCGCCGTCCTGTCACTGAAGCTCTGGGCTCCTAAGGGACCACACCAACATACAATCTCACGACTTTTTTGTTCTGCTTCTGCTCCTAACTTGTAAGTGACCTGGGGCAGGTCACCAAGAGCAGGGTCCCCATCAGTAAACAAGAAAGTCTCCTCTCACTGTGTACTTCGCGAGCACACGCAGCAGATACGGCATATGAGGCTCCCAAGTTCTTTGTAGAGAAAACTTATCCTTATGCCAAGTATCAATAATTGTTGAAAGGGCTTCACACAGCTATCGAAGAGGTAAAAACTATCAAGCAGCTATTGAAGAGTGTGTCACTGGACAGAAGACAGAGCAGAGATGGAAGACTAAGAGTCTAGTAGGAGGCAACCAGTCGGAGGCACTACTTTGTCCTGGGCACTGTGAGTTGGAACTGCAGTTACAGTGAGTAAAGGGAATAGGGAAATGAAGGCCTGTGCACTTTCCAGGTTCCTCTCAGCAAGCACACAGACACAGCGGAAGACTGGGCATTCAATACTTCATAAGCCTTTTTCTCTCCAGAGAAAAAAAAAGTTACCCTCCACAATTTGGAAGGCATTTTTTAATTATAAAAGAAAACAAACTACAATTAACAGATGAAAGGGCCTTCTCACTAGACTGTCATGAGGCTTTGTTTCCTGCCAGTCATTCTTTCTATGTATGGAAAGAAAACTGATACTTCAGATGAAAGAGATCCATTTCTAAAGACGGCCATTTGAAAGGGAAAGGGTATTTCGAGTCTATTTCATCAGCTTACTTGTGCCTGGGCCTTATCCAGAGAAACAGAAGGGATCAAAAGATGTCTCTTGAAGATGTTTCTCCGAGAGACAACTGCGGACGTGCTGATGCAGGAGCCTGTCCTGCCTGTCTGGACCCGGGGTGGCCCTCACTAGGCTGATGGATAAACTGGACAGACACACAGACACCTAGTGCCAGTACCCGGAGGAGCGCTGGGAAATCCATCATCCTCATGCTGAATCTCTCCTCCCACAGGGGCACAAATTGGAAAACACGCTGCTAACTAATAAAATAAGAGACAGTAATTTTCCCCAAATCTCAATGAACAGATGGACAATTTAAAAGATGGCAGAGAAAAACACCAGTGTTTTATAATTTAGCAGTGCCAGGCAAGCCAAAGCTCACCTCTTTCCCCCAATTCCAGCCCTCTCTGCCATCCTTCCAGCTCATCACGCATAATGGGATGAGATGTTTTCATACTGCAAACTAGCATGTAAGCTGGAAGACAGTTTAAAGAAAGCTCCGACTTTAGGCCCCTCTTTGAACTTCAGAAGATGTGCCTTCTCAGAGTGGTGTCGTTAGTCAGCAGTGTCGTTAGTCAGCCTTTGGAGCTGTTAAAACAACTGAAAATGTAGTCATAATCCATAAGACATATCCACTGCACCTCACATCGTGGGGCCGTCCTCCCAAACCTACCATCAATCTGCTGCGCCTTTGGGTATTTCATAATAAAATGCATTTTTCAAACAGCTCAGCCAATCTCTGCAAGTCGTCTGCTACTAATGTAGTCCCTTGAAATAGAACGGCAGCACCACTCCTCAAGTTTTCATATTTGATGTTATTCCAGATTTCTGATGTTTCAGAAAACATAAGATCATAGAGGAACTCCTCAAAGACAGCCTGTGTATGAAACCTTTAGCCTGCAGCCATCTTCATTGAACTAAGAGGTTTTCTTATCTCAGAATCCATCCACAGGAGACAAATGAGCACTTCTGAGCCCACCATGCCCCAAACAAAAGGCTTCTTCTATTATTAGGTTGACCCCTTATGGTAACCTGAAAAATGTGTTTTTCCACCGAGCAGTGCTCCTGATCCAAGCTCCCTGCCAAATGCTTCCCATGCTCCACTCCACTTCAACCTACCACCCGAGGGCCCCTCCAGATGAGGCACATGGCCCCCAGTGCACTCTTTGGGCCAACTGCCTTGGCCCAACCCCTAGCTGCCCCAGTCTCTCCTCCCCAGCACCTTCCCCTTCTCCTTGGCAAGCTCCACTTGTGGTCTTTCATCACTACTTCCTCTGGGGGAGGGGGGCGGGGTGAAATGCAGCCCCTCTGCCATTTCCTCGCAAAGGGCTGATGGCTTTCTGTCCCTTTCCAGGCCCTCAGCCTTGTCCTGGAAGCTTCATTTAAGGGGATGGCCCCTTCATGCTTTTAATCTAGATTTTGTGGCTTCTCAGCATCGGCTGTGAAACATCATGGCCTCTGTCCTAGCCTTGGGGAATGCTCATCCCGCAGGTGGACGCAGCAGTTCTCCTCCTTCCCCACTGCGGGGGGCAGGGGGGCTCCATCTCACCGCTGTCCCCTAATGCCCTTCCCATGGTTCTCAGGGCATGGTCCCTCTCTGGCTCCCGGTCCCTCTCGGCTCACAGGCCTCTTCGAAGCTGCCTCGCCTCACTCCCGTTGCTGTCCACGCCGCCAAGCCCTGGCTGACCCCCACCATCTGCTTCTGCCTCACACCTCTCGCCTGTCAGAGGGACTGGAGGCGGCCCCGAGCTCCTGCTAATATTCCCCAGCACACATTTGTTCCCCAGCAACACTTCCCCTCCCAGCCTTATCAGCTCCCCTCCACGCAACCTCCTTGGCTCCCTTCCACGTTCTTCTCTCTCCTGAAAGCCCTTGTTCCCTTCTTACTTTCCAATCTCACACTTGCCCTCAAAAGCCCCAGCTGACGTTATCAGAGGGCAACCAGATGTCCCTGTTTGCACAGCCTGTCCCTGTCCTGGTAATTCTGTCCTTGGCCTCAGAACGACTGTCCAGGGATGCTGGTTCTCTGCTCCTCAGACCTCTACGAGCCACACTTCTCTCCTCTCCGCCACCCCAGAACATAGAATAACTGGTTTGGAAAAAGTTACTCTTATTTGTTCATTCATTTTGCATACTGGGAGCTAAAGGCTTTTTAACATAGCACATGAATAAATGCAAATTTATACACTTACACAAAAATAATATAAAAATATGCCTTTAGATTTTCTGGAAAAAGTCTGGTCACTCTATGAATTCCTCCCCTTGTCAACAACATTACTTTGTAACTCCTTATCCCTCTAGCTCATTGCTCCCTGAATACCTGCCCATCCTCGTAATCTCTGCCTCCCTTGTCTTGTGCTAACTCATTATTGCTAATAAACACATGAGGTCTCGGTTCCCTTCTCACTATATATGAATTTAAACACATACCTGAACGCTAAAACTATTAGAAGATTGTCAGTTTCCTCTGGGGTTGAATTTACATTTCTCTTGTCAAGTCTGACCTCCGATTTATTGTTCATGAATACTAAAGTCTTTCTGGCCTTTTTTGTTTTGAGATGGAGTCTGTCACTGGAGTGCAGTGGCCTGATCTCAGCTCACTGCAATCTCTGCCTCCCAGATTCAAGCGATTCCCCTGCCTCAACCTCCCAAATAGCTGGGAATACAGGCACGTGCCACCACGCCCAGCTAATGTTTTTTGTATTTTAGTAGAGACGGGATTTCACCATGTTAGCCAGGATGGTCTCGATCTCCTGACCTCCTGATCTGCCCGCCTCAGCCTCCCAGAGTGCTGCGATTACAGGTGTGTGCCACCCCGCCTGGCCCCATTCTTGCTTTTTAACAATACTAACAGGTTTGCATTTCTGCTTAAGCCGTAGGCCTCTCGCAAGCTGGTGATCTGGTGCCTGCTGCCACTTACAACTCCTGGCATAACTGTTCTCTGCCATCACCAGCAGCCACCTGACCACCACCTGTGACACAGACGAGGCTTCCTTCTTCCCAGCAGCCTCCTTGACTGCTTGTCCCCTGGCTCCGTGCCTTCCTCTCTGTGCATCGGGGCTGCTGCAAGCACACTTTCCACCCTCTGGATTTTTTTTCATGACCCACGACCTGCCTCACAGTTCATTCCTTCCCTTGGAGCCTCCATGGCTGGCTCTTTGATGCTCCCTGGGGCTCTGTTCTTCAAACTCCTTCTAGTCTTGACCTTCTGACCCTGGCCTGCCTGGCCTGGGGCAGGCCTCGCTGGCTGCCCCCTCGCCACTCTCTCTGCGTGCCAGGCAACTGTCAACGCTCAGCTCTGTTTCTGCTGCCCTCTGCCACACAGGTCAGGGGCCTTGCCTCCTCCCTGGGGCTTGACCTGGTAAGACAGCCTCTCATCTCCCTGCTGACACCTTCCTCTTAACTCGGGGGCTTGCAAACCAACCCGCCTTCTGTTAGGGTAGAGACAGAATCTTTTGTGACTTAGCAAGAGATGTCACTTCTTGGGTTTAATCTGTCTCTGTGACGTCCTGGTGCGAATATTATCCCCATTTAGATAGCCGAGGAAAATGGGGCACCAAGAGGGTGAATAACCTGTCCAAGGCCCCACAGCGAATGAGGGGCCAGAGCTGTGATTCTCACCTGAGCCAGCCTGGCTCTGGGGCCTCCTCCTGGGCCTCTAGGGTAGATGTGAAGGCCCCTTTGTCCCTTCCTCCATCCAAGGCCACAGAAACACAGCTTTCCTGTGTAGCTTGTAGGGAAGAGGACAGAGAGGGAGTGTGATGTCTCAGGGTTGAAGAAGAGCCTGTGGGGTCCGGGAGCTGTCCCTCCATAGACACCAGAGGGTCCTGCAGCACCAGTGGGACGGGGACCTGCCCTTGGCTGCATGGGGCTCCCTCCGGCTGTGGGCTGGGCTCTTGGGGGCAGGCTGGGGAGAACACAGGCCAGGTGCCTCATTTAGAAGATCCCCAAGAAGGAATGTTCAAGCCACCCTTTGGGAGTCACACTGATTAGTCACTAGGCAAAGTTTCTGACTGCGAGACTCTAAACTCCTCAAAACCATCAGTCTCGTTCTTCTTAATCTGCCTCCAATCTGGCTGGTTTTTCAGTATCAGGACACACTGAGAGAGGTTTTAATCGTTCGTTATTACGACCCCTTTCTACTGGCAAGACCTCCAAAACAGCTCGTGTCTCCCAGCCTCGGAAGGCTCAGTCGTTGCCCTGGCCTCGCTCACCAGCTCCCTGGTGCTGGGTCAGCTGCTTGCTCCTTTCAGAAAGGAAAGTGTCTGTCATTTGTCAGGTGTCTCAGGTGTCTTGAAAAGCTCCAAAGGTGAAACAGAAAACTCTCCTGGTGCGATTTTCCTATTTGATCTTTTGTCTCATGTGTTCTCCTTGGGGATGAACAAGAAATACTTCCCTGAATAATTCATAGACCCCGAGATGGAAACATGCAGCCTCTTTTTAATACAACGCCTGGGGATGTGGCGGGGACTGCACCTCTTCTGGATGCTCTCAGCAAGCACAGAGATCTGAAAAGCTCTTTGCAAATTCCTCTTATAATAGTGAGACAAAAATTAAAAGCTGTGTCATATTTTTAATCAAACAGACTAATGTCTGGATAATATGTAAAATTATTTATAAATCCATATGGGGCTACAGAAAACTCACAATGGGAAATTAGAAAAAATTAAGTAGCTATAATTATGGTAAGGTTTATTTTTAAAACTGAAAATGACTGTCTCCAGTTTCCTATTTCATGAGCACCTACTAGGTCCAGGAACTCTGCTAGGATGATTATGGAAATCATTTCATTCTTTCTCGCCACATCCCACTGGGGTAGGAACCCAATTCACAGAAACACACCAAGGCTCCTAGATTAAGTGACAAGGTTAAGTGACAAGTCCGAGCTTCCCCAGGAGTCAGACCAGGGCTTAGTTTGAGTGCAGATCTAACTCGTAAGCACTAACACTAACACTCTCTCCACGGCGCCTAATTCCCAGTGTGTCAGCATTTGCTATGAGAAACCAACAGTTAGTACCCAGCCCCTTCTACATTTTGCAACATTAAAATGGCAAGATAATGAAGGCTTCGGGATGCTTCGGTGAGCATTTTACTCATGCGTTACAAAGCCACATCCTGTTAGTGTTGGACAGACACAGCCTTCTAGTCCAATGCCTTCATTTTGCAGAAGGGACACTGAGGTGCTGAGAGCTTAGGGGCCTTTCCTGAGGTTAAAGAGCAAGTCACTGATGTCACTGGGACCAGAACTCTGTCCTGGGTCTCACTGTCTGGTGCTGACTATTCCATATCACACACCAGTGCCCGACTATGTGTGCTAAGCCTCCAAGGGTACGGACATGAAGGGCCCTGAGCTTTGTAATAACACAAGGCTCTTCTTTCCTGCGGTTCATTAAATCAGTGATGTCTACTGCTAAAAATGAAACAATTCAGAACCAAAGCCCAGCATGCAGGCCCAGAGAATGCAGCACGGCTTTTCACCAGCTCCGCAGACCTTGGTAACTTGTGAGTTTCAATTCAGACCCTCGCAGGAAGATGACAGAGGGCTCATGAGGCAGCTGCACTAACATATGTTCTTAACAGACAGAACCTCCTGAGTGAACAGTCTCCCCACCTAACTGAAACCGACACGGCCAGGTGGCCGGCTCCAGGGTCTCTCAAGACTGATCCACGGCAAGGGGCAGGGGGCAGCAGGGCAACCCCAGGCTTCTGGCCTGGGCTACAGTAGGACGTGTGCTCGTGGAGTGCCGCCACACCCCCACGCAGCGCGGACCCTGGGGTGGCTCATCTGCCTCTCACCTCTCAGTACAACACAGCCAGACACCCCCCGGTAGGATGCCCCCTCCGAGCCAGTGGCTTCAGAGACATGCTGGAGTCTCAGGCTCCTTTAAGGGAAGAGAGCCTCCCAGTTTGTAAAGTGTTCCGACTCTTGGCCTTGAAGTCTCCCCAGGATGTGGCAACCCCCGAAGGTGGCTACTACAAGCGGCACAGAGGCCGAGATGGCAGTGACAATGCCCCATGGCCACAAGAGTGTCTTTATCAAACCCAGAGCCACAGGGTGGCTTAGACTGCTGGCCAGGAGGCCACAGCACCTAACAGGACCTTGGGTGGGGCTGAGGGGATGCACAGCCAGCTCCGGGGGCGCCACTGGCATCAGCTATGGTAGAAATGGTGCCCTCTGGCTTCAGGCCATGTGACGGCCTGGCAAGCTAACTGCATGGAGCCTTTGGAACCAGAAGAGGATGTAAGGGTCACGTGCTACCTGCCGCTTCCAAGGGCTGTCCCCGTGCCAGAGTGGGGGTGCAGCCGGGCCCGAGGACTCACCAGTCGCTGCATGCTCTTCACGTGGGTGGGGCTGATGGCTAAGGCCTCTTCATACCACCGCCGTGCCTCGTCCATGCTTCCCCGCAGCTCGGCAATCTGGCCACGCATGTAAAGGACGTTGTGGGACATTGGGAAGAGGTTGGCAGCTTCTTGGGTACAGGCTGTGGCTTCTGCAGGCTTCCCGATGCCGATGTAGACTTCAGCTGTGAGGAGAGAGCAACAGCACACGCTTTCCTGGTGTCCCTCTGAAGCCCTGCGAACGGCCACGACTCTGACGTTTGTGTTCCCCGAATGGGAGTCTGGTGGGGTCCAGAGCCCACTGATCCCTGCTCCAAGTAGAAATGGCTGCCGCTGACAGCTCCTCCTGCCCACGCCTACACAAGGGCTGAAGTCCCTCAGCTGCGGGCCTTGCAGGGTGGGCATAGGTCACCACTAGACAGAGGGCAGTGAGGCCTGCCTGGTCCCTGTCCCGACCTCTGAGGGCACCCACCCTCAGCACCCACCTGGGGCTCCTCAGTGTCTGGACAGAAGCTGGCCCAGCCTACCCTCGGCTCTGACCGCCATAGAGAAAGGGCCAGAACGAACACAGGGACAAGCAGACCAGAGGCCCACAGACCATCAGAGGGCCACGGCTCTGCCCTCTGACCCACTCTCCTGATTCCAAGAAGCGTGATGGGGCTGCAGGCCTCGGCTTCTATGCTCACAGGCATGACGCAAGATGGCTGCCCCGCCAGACCTGGCCCGAGCCCACCCCTGATCAGGGGAAGCTGGTGCATACTGTAAACTCTTATCTGTATTGCAATGATAACGCCCTTTGACAAACCAAACTGTCACTTTTCAAACAAGCAGTTAATGACCCTCCTACTGACCCCAGGCCTCACCTCTCTCACCTCCATGTGGAGCCAAACCCCCCTGCAGCCCTGGCCTCCCGGAAGAGCCTTCCAGTGTTTCCGAGGGCCGCCTCCTGCCTCCCAGGTGACACTTGTCGAATATCCAGGGGGAATGGCTCACCTGGCCCCTAGGGCCTCTTCTCCCGAGGCCTTGCCAGTTGAGCTGCCACCATCTTTCTAGTTAGCTGGGCCTGAGGCTTCAGGGATCTCTGAGTCGCTGCCCCCCACCCCTCTCCAGGGCCAGCAGGGCCACATGGTCAAGTCTGCAGTCCAGAGCCTCACGCAGGGGCCGCCCTGCTCTGTCGGGGCTCACGGACCCCTTCTCCCACCTGCTGCCAGATCCTTCCTCAGCACTCTTGCCTTGACCACTTGTGTACCCCACAGTAAAAGAGGTTTGTGCCCCATCTGCCAGCTATGTGCATGTTTGTATGAATTAATATATTACATGTCATATAATCCACAACAGCACACGAAATAGAAATGTTAAAAGAACATGGGTGCCGTGGCTCATGCATGTAATCCTAGTACTTTGGAAGGGTGAGGTGGGCAGATAGCTTGAGGTCAGGAGTTCAAGACCAGCCTGGTCAACATGGTGAAACCCCATCTCTACCAAAAATACAAAAAATTAGCTGGATGTGGTGTTGCCCACCTGTAATCCCAACTACTAGGGAGGCTGAGGCAGGAGAATCACTTGAACCTGAGAGGTGGAGGTTGCAGTGAGCTCAGATCATACCACTGCACTCCAGCCTGGGCGACAGAGTGAGACTCTGTCTCAATGAAAGAAAGATTTACTATTTTTCTTGTGCACCTTACTGTGCCATCTCCTGGAGCCCACTTTGGAAACTGCCTTGACTATGCAGAGCCTGCCCTCCCTGCCTCCTGTCCTGGCCACAAGCCTGTCCTCCACAGCTGCTGCCAGGTCAACCCTGAGGCCAACCTCTGGGGCGGCAGCCACCTGCTCTGAAGCCCTCCTTCCCTGGGGCCTGTGGCTTCTGCGCCTGCCCAGCAGGCAGCCACGCTGTGGCCCCGTGCTCTGATTTTCTGTCTGTATGCCCCAACTGGAATGTGGGCTGTAAGTGACATGAGGGCAGGGATGGGGTCTGTGCTGCCTGCTTCTGTGCCCCCAGGGATGAGGACAGTGCCTGGCACATAGTCAGAGCTCAGTGAATCGCTGAATGAATGAATGATAACAGTAACAACAGCAGTAGCTAACACTCATTAAACATGTGCTTTGTACCTGGAGGACTCCCCACTTCTCATTCTATCTGCATGGTGATCCAGCAGGTACTACAATTTTACCCCCATTGTCCAGACGAGCGCCTTGCCTGAGTTCTCCGGGCAAGCTGGAGGCCGAGCTGGGATCTGAACCCCAGCCACTTGGCTAGGAGCCTGTGCTTGCAGCACCCGCAGAGAACAGCATCTCCTCCGGCCCAGGTGACATCTGACTCCTCTGCAGGCCTTGGGAGCCAGGCGCCCTGCCCTCATCTGCTTCCAGCTGCTTCCCTGAACCCCTGGGCTCTGGCCTTGCCAGTGCTGCTCTGCATACCCAGTGGGTGTCCCGTCTCCACACTCGTGTCGATTCTGTTGCTTGTGCCTGTAATGCTGTCACCCCAGCTTCCTTCAGGGCCCAGATGGATCCCACCATCCCAGGAAGCTCTCTGACCACCCCCTTCAGCTGAAGGAAAGCCCAGCCTCTGCAGCTCCCGATAGCCGGGTCCCTATGTTTCTGTGAGGTCTTGGGTGTGCCCGGGATAGGATGCTCCCAGGGCAGCACTCTTCCAGGGCAGGTTCTGGGGCAAATCCACCTTTCTGGCCCCCAGCTTCAGGCCCAGGGGCAGGAAAATGGCTGGTGAGTATCTCACAGCTGTGGTCAGTGGTGATGCTGCTGACCTTTCACCTCAATCAGCCTGGTTGGTCCCTCCCTTGAACACCTCACTTCCCTGGTGATGATATTCGCACCAATGACTGACTCCCCAGGCCAAGAGAACGCTCTGGAAAAAGCGGGCCTCACCCAGCCCAGATGTACCCAGTACCTTCTGTCTGTCCTTGCGGCCTCCAGTCCCCTCCTCACCAGAGATGACTGGGCCCAGGGACTTGTGGAGGGGCATCCTGGGTGACTCCTGCAGACACGGAAACCCGGGCAATTCCAGCACCATCCACTGAGCCCCGGAGGTGACAACGCCCAGCCACACCTGCCTCACAATCTCAGGAGACTCAACTCAAAAGGGACCTCCTGAGCTTCTATACACATAGGGCTGCTATAGGGACAAAAAAGACATTTCTCTGTCCTTCAGTTAGGACCACGCAAAACCTCTCCCTTCTGGGAGACAAACACCCACCCTCCTAATGACACCACTGGGCTGTCTGATGCCTTTCAGTAGCACAATTCCCTCGACACCCTCACCAAGGAGCCAAATGCGTGCCTGCTGCGGTTTTGGGTTCTCAAGCGTGGCGGTAACATGGGGAGTGGGACAGAGCGTCCCTCTCACTGCACGCCTGGCTCCTGCCTCGCTGCCAATCTGGGAGTGAGTTCACTTCCAAGATCCCAGTCCCGGAGACGCTGTGGGCTGGTGAGGCCGCCCAGCCTCTCCCACCTAGAGCATCATGAAAAAAGGCTTACACGGGAGAGCAGGGATGAAGGTGTCCAGAACAAGAATCAACGTGGGGAAAGCTATAAACTCCAGTAAGACTGTGTACACGTGATTCCTGTTCTACGGGGGTCCTCAGTGAGACCAAATGTGATTCCAAGTGTCTCACTGATCACCAGGTCTGTATACGCTCCAGGTCTGTATACGCCCCAGGTCTGTATACGCCCCAGGTCTGTATACACCCCAGGTCTGTATACGCCCCAAGTCTGATGCTCTTGCTCCCTTCACATGATGGGGAAATGGAAGACACAATGGAACCAAGTCAGGAGCAGGTGAGAGAAAGAATCCAGGCTCCCATGGTACTTTTCAGTGCCATGGAAGTTGCTGGAGGAAACCCATGGCACTGATAAGGCGTGTGACCCTGACAGATGTGGCAGGAAATGCCCGGCCTGGGGCTGCTCCCAAATCCCTCCCTTTCAAGCTCAAAAGGAAGGACTTAGGGCACAATGTCCTGCAGCGATTTTCAAACCATTTTCCCTAGTGGAGCCTCTTTCTTCCAAAGAGATCTTACCCCAGGATACGAAAGACTCTTAAGAGTGGGCAGTGTGGCTACCTCTTGTTTGCCCCCTTCTCTCTGCCTCCGAGACACCACTGGGAACACTAGGGTTCTAGGGATTCCAATTAGTAAGCCACAGTGTCATGAGAACATGGAGGACTTGGTTCTTGGCCCTAGTCCTCATGTGTGGCCTTGGGCAAGTCGGTCAACTTCTCTGGGCCTGTCCACCTGTCAGGTGGGGGGTGTACGCCCGGCCTGCAACCCTCCCAGGGCAGTGGCAGGGATAAGAAAACATAAGAGTGGCAGGGATCCAGACAAGACCGTGCCAAGGGATCAACCCTAGGCTGTGCATGTTCCTGCCACATCCATCAGGAGCACAGGCCTTATCAGTGCCATGGGATTCCTCCAGCAGCTTCCATTCATCAGGAAGCCTGGAGCCCAAAGCGAGTCACAAATGGTGAGGAGAACTCTTAGTCAAGCGTCAGCCCTCTTGGAGACCGCAGGGTAAGGAAGCCAAGGTGCAAAGAGATAACCGGATTCATTTGAGCCCCACAGCTCTATTTCACTGGGTCAGAGTATTTGGGGAATCCAGGTCCAGCCTTTCCATTTCACCATGGCCCTTTAAGACAATGACTCTGAATAGGCATTCCCTCTCTAAGAGGAGACTACACTTTCATGGGGCACAATGTCTTGGGCTCCAGGAATGAAGCTTTAGTGGTGCGGTTTCAGGCACCAATCAAGTAGTTTAAGATGGGGCTGGGGAAGAGCAGAAAAGGATGTCTAAGGTTTCCCACCACACCTGAGATCACCCCAAGATGTGGCCTTCTTTGCCTAGGCGTGTGGCTGGGCCTTTAGGATAGAACAAGGCGGCAGGTATTGACTACGAACCTGCACTACGTGAAAAGCCTCCTTTCCTGGGAGTCCGCAGCCCAAACAAGGACCACATTTTCCACCCAGCCTCCCTGGTGGCAGATCTGGGGATTCGATCTCCACCTGCCTCCCTTGTCTTCATTGGTTTGGAACTCAGGAAGAAAAGAGTGTCATTTATACTTTCCCAAAGCCCCCCACATAGAAACAGTATGATTTTCTCACGAAACTGTAGACAACTCCTGGCCACAATCACCTCTGTATCCCTCAGCGGAGGATCTAGTGGCTGGTTCCCTAGGACACAACCTAGTAGGTGCTCAGGAAAAGTTCACAGATTAATGAATGCAGAGTGTGGGTCAGAGCAGGGCAGCCATTTTGGTGGTACAGGTCAGCGAAGACAGCTGAAGGCCAGAGAGGCAACAGCAAATGAAATCTCCCTGTTCCTTTCAGCAAGGAGTAAATTCAATTGTGAAAGAATAAAGGGCGTTGTGAACTCATTAAGAGATACAAGAACTGGTACGAAAGGAACAGAAACACAGTGAAGCAGGTTCTCAGGTTCTGGGAACTGAACGCCATCAGCTGCCATCAAGAACTCAGTTCAGCGCAAGGTCTGCTCCAGCTGCAGGGCAGGCTCCGGAAGGTCATTCTCTGAAGAGGCTCCAGGGACAGACATTCTGTCCTGGCCGCTAATGGCTGGTTGCCTCTCACCAAAGGTAAGGGGCTGCTCAGGGTCACGGATACTTCCTACCTTATACTGAGAGCTCGGTAAGCTCTGAATGTTCTCTTAGGAGCCTCTTGGTTTGTCCTTGCTATTGGATTACTATGAAAAATGTTGTAGAAAAAATCTCCCCCCCACCACCCCCTGAGTACAAAGCTTCAGTGGCATGAATGTAACCCAAATGCTTTTGCTTGGCATTCAAAATTAGGGCTCTGCCGCCTTTCCAACCTCCTCCTCCCTGTGTTCAATCCTGGCATGCTCTTCCGGGCCTAACAGCTCCATTGCCCCAAATGCCTTTCAGTTTCCCTCTGCCCAGGGCCCCCCAGAAACACAGGGCAAGCACTTCTCACCCTCTCATTCTTCCTCCACCCTATGTGTGCTCTGGGACAACCCTCATCCCCGTCTGCCCTGTGGCAGTGACCTGCAGGTGTACTGACCCTCCTGGAGGGCTGGGCCAAGCCCGTTCCTTCTCTTCTTAGGCCATCTTACATCTTAGGTCTTTAAAAGGGGCTTTAAATCCCAACTCTTAAAGGTATGTTTCTAGCCCAGATCTGAAATGTAGACTGGAACACCCAGCCACCTGCCTGGCATCCTGACTTCCTTGTCCTCAGGCACCCAACACGTCCAAGCTCCAGTGGGACTCTGAAGTCTCTGCCTCTCTGACCCCAACTCATCAGTTCTTCCCCAGGCTTCCTCATTGCAGCAAATGGTATCGCGAGTCACCCACAGACTCAAGCCCCACACTCAGGTTGCCGTCCATACTCCTCCTTTCCCTTCACCTCTCAACATCCAACCCACAACAAATCCCATCAGTTCTGCCTCGGAAAGCATCTCAGGGTCCCCTCCTCTTCACTTCCATTGAGACCGCAGACCAAGCTGCTCTCCTCCGTCACCTGGACCGATGCTCCCCATTTCCTGCTCTGCCGGCGTCTACTTTGACTGCCTTCCATCCCATTCTCCATATTTAGCTGAAATGATGTTTTGTTTTTTTTTTTTTTTCCAGAGAGGGGTCTTGCTATGTTGCCTAGGCTGGACTCAGGCAATCCTCCCACCTCAGCCTCCTGAGTAATGCCCAGCTTGGAGTGATCTTTTGAAAGTGAACCTTTCATGCTCCTGCTTCAAATCCTTCAGTAGCTTTCCAATGCTTTTAGGATTAAGTGGAAGATCTGAACGATCTGAACATGGCTATCAGGGGTGCTGGAATGACCTGGGCCCGGGCCCTTCTCCTGCCTCCCCTTGGCAGCTTTACTGCTTACTCCTCAGGGTTCATGCCCCAGGGGGCCAGCATTCCTCTAACACTCAGAGCTCAGGCTGCCCTGGGCCTTCCCACATGCTGTTCTATCTCCAGTGCCTGGCTCCACTGTAGCACGTGGAGATGCGAGATGATACTGTGTTGGCAACTGCGTGCCTACTGTAGGTTGGGGCCAGGGTTCTGGGGCCACACTGATTGAGTTTAGATTCTGGCTTTCTAACCCATTAGCTGTGTAACCTTAGGCTAGTGACCTGACAGCTGGGTCTCAGTTTCTTCACCTGTGGAATGGGGTGAATATGGGTAGTTCTACCTCATAAGGTTATTATGAGGACTGAACAAATAAAGACATATGAAAGTCCTGGGAATAGCATCTGACACCTCCACAGTGCGTGGTAAACGTTAGCTGGACAGGCTTGACCCCAGGGACGTCGTGTTCCCTCTCACAGGCGTTCCCTGTACAGCGACTGCACACACCACCTGTCTGGGAGCTGTCTTCATCTCGTCACGAACGGGGCAAGCCTGAGGGATTACCCCTTGACCCTACTGACGCAACCTCTGGTGCCTGGGAGGAGTCTGGGCAAAGGGGCCAGGCCAGGGCCAAGGAACTTGCGAGAGTATGACAGCCTTAAATTTCCAGCAGAAATCAGAAAATCTGATCTTGCACATCTAAGAATAGCCACTGGTTTCAACCGTGAGAGGTGGCAAAGTGAAAGCTGTAATTATTAGCAGGTAACAAGCAGAAACTAACCACCAACCGCAAAGACATTTTTAGTTGCCATCCCAATACTAACATTGAAAAACAGACACCAAGAAGCTGTTTGACCTGGGAAAGACTCTGGCTCAGGGCTGAAGGGGCTGTGGATGTGCGAATTTCCAACGCCAGCCGTAAGGTGTGCAGGCAAGGAAGACAAGGAATGGCTCCTGAGGCATCATGTCTTCAGGTGCCACATCCCATACTCTAATGGGGCTCCCCTGACTTCTGCACAGCGAGACAGCACACGTGCTCACTTCTATGCAGCCTGGGCTCCCACATTGCAAGATGGAGAAAATAACCCCCCTCTGACCTTCTTTACAGGAGAGTATATAGACAAATGGTACTGGAAGATACCTGGAACTTTTAGGAAAAGAGACCATAAACACGGGTAGTTGTTTCTAAATATCTTGAGAGGCACAGATGCCGTAAGAAAAGATTATTGATAAATCTATTTTTTTAAAACACTAGCAAAAAAGACAAACAAAAACTTAAACCCTTGGAAGTTGTTTACAACACCTATTTCAGACACAAGGCAGATTTCTTTGACACACAATAAATATTTAGAAATTAAAAGGAAAAGCTCGGTATCTAAGAAGATAAATGGTCAAAAGCTACGGACAGAAAATTGAAATACCATTTTCTACTTGTCAGATTGGCAAAGATCCAGGATTTTGAGAATTCACTGTGTTGGCAAGGGTGTGAGAAAGTGGACGTTAGCACATTATGGACTGGAATATAAATTGGTACAATTCTGTGGAAGGCAATGGACAAAACTTGGCAAAATTAAAGAGTTACACGCCCTTTGATCCATCAATTCCACTGTTCCGAGTTTATCTTACAGATAAAAAGAATACACGGTTGGCCCTCAGTATCCATGGGGAAGTGGTTCCGGGACCTCCCTCGAATACCAAAATCCATGGATGTTTGAGTCCCTGACAGGATTTGCATATGACCCGTGCACATCCTCTCGTGTACTTTAAATCATCTCTAGATTATTTATAATACTTAATATAATGTAAATGCTATTTAATAGTTCTTAGACGGTATTGTTTAGGGAATAATAAGAAGGTAAAGTTTGTACATGTTCAGTACAGACATAATTTTTTCCAAATATTTTTAATCCAAGGTTGGTTAAATCTATGGATGCAGAACCCGAGAATGGGAATGGTAGACTGTATATAGGGATATCTGTTGAAGCATTATCTGTAATAGCATTATCTGTAATACTAGAGCAGGGGAGCTCAAACCACATAAGGTAAAACCTGACAGTATAGTGGAAGCTGTTTTCTTCTAAATCTACCTCTTAAAAGGCTATGTGAATGTATGATATGATTCTAAATCTTGACTCAAGCCAAGTCAGTGCTTTGAAAGAGTCAATATGGCACAAATTGATATAACAATCTAAATGTTATCAGCTGAATTTAAGATTCAAATCTACATGTTAATCAGTAGAGTATTGGTTCAATGATGGTCTAACCATACTTGATAAATCCATTTTTTAAAAACTGGCAAAAAAGACAAACAAAAACTTAAAAAAAAAAACCCTTCTACTCTAGCTGTTACAAAGTATTAGTCACCTTACAGGTGCTGATTGCACCTACCTACCAGGTAGCACATTCGGAGAGAGTGGTGGGGGACAAAGTACAGTGTGTGAGATTTCTGGAAGATGCACAGAGCCGGTGACAGTGGTTGCCTGTGGCGGGGTAGCAGGAGGACTGAGGCTCAGGGATAGGAGGGAGCCTTTCCATTTTATGGCTTTTCAATTGTGTGCCATGTACCTGTGGAAGGGAGCCCCTACTACACAGCAAGTGGAGATCTGCTGTGGGCAAGCACCCCTCATCTCCTGGGTCTGTCCCCTTACAAAGTGGCTAGCGGCACAGATGTCCTAGTCACGTTCTCCTTGCTGTGCACATCACAGACAGTGGCCTAGGGACTCTCTGCTACAATAAGCTGGAAATCCAAGGTCGTCGCCAAGTGGTCTTTCCTGCAAGCCTCAAATCTGGGTCCGCCTTCACTGTGGGCTCCCATTATGAGCTCTCACTATACTCAGTTCACCAGAAAAACCCACCAGGAGAGAACAGGCCCACAAAGGCCACACAGACACCATGGCTTTGGGTGTCTTAAATTTCTTCTAAAGCTTACAAAATGGATGGACTCTGGCAGTATTGTGGGAAAAGATGATGATGGACACAGGAAGCAGATGTTACCTGGTTTCTATGAACTGCCAAAAAATTGAGTCACGTTTATTTTTCCTCTCAGAACAGTGCGACTCAAATCACATAAGGTAAAATCTGGCAGTGCAGTGGAAACTATCTGTCTTCTTCTAAATTTTCCTCTTGAAGGACTATGTGGATATATGATACAATTCTAAATCTTGACCCAAGCAAAGTCATTGCTTTGAAAGAATCAATATGGCACAAATTCCAAAAGGATCCTAATTGACTCCATTCATTTGTCCTACACGTTAATGCTCACCACATGCATACAGCACAGTTGCTCAGGGTCTACAGTCACTTTCCACAGTTCAATTCCACCACCTTCTAGAATGGTAAAGCTACCCCCATTTGCTAGGAAGGAGAACGTGACGCTGTCCTATGGGCCATGCAAAGAGAAATGGATCTTGTGTGATTATATAAAAACTCAAGGACAGCTCCAAGCAGGCTGGGCGCGGTGGCTCACTCCTATAATCCCAGCACTTTGGGAGACTGAGGCAGGTGGATCACGTGAGGTCAGAAGTTTGAGACCAGCCTGGCCAACATGGTGAAACTTCACCTCTACTAAAAATACAAAAATCAGCCGAGCATGGTGGTGGGCACCTGTAATCCTTGCTACTTGGGAGGCTGAGGCAGGAGAATCACTTGACCCGGGAGGCAGAGGCTGCAGTAAGCCAAGACTGCGTCATTGTACTCCAGCCTGGGTGGCAAGAGCGAGACTCCATTCTCCCACCCCCTCCCCCACAAAAAAATATAAAATAAAATAAAAGGATAGGTCCCAGCTGAATCTTAGCCATCAAGTTCTTCAATATTCCAATAATCAGCTACAGAATTTCTTCCCCAACAGTCATGGCAGGCCACACAAAGTGGGGCAAAGTCTCTAGATAACTGAGTGGCGGCAGCAAGGCAGCAGGCGAACCTCTCCTGGAATGCGTTGACTCTCGGGTCATCACATTTCCCGAGAAACAAGCAAGAGAAGCGCCACCTTTAAGGTCAAGGGAGCTAGTTCCACCGGGGAGATGGCCTTCAGCCCCTCCAATATTTTAGACTTCACGCTTCAAAAACCCAACTTCGAGACCAATTTGAAAGACAACTCTGACCCTACACCAGCCCCACAAGTTCAGGTTTACCTGGCCTGGACACTAAACCAGACTCCTTCCCCTTTTGGAGTTCTCTGTAGTCATTGCTCATGGGGGTGCCTGACTAGGACAGGCATCAGAGTCCTCTGCCAGGGGCTAGGCTTTGCATAAGGGAGCTGTGGACGAGGCGCTACTGCTACTCCTTGGCCCTCAGAGCCGGCATGTCTGGGACCTTGCTGGGCAAGCGGCTGGATGCTGCAGGCGTCTGCAGCGGAGAAGAACAATTGCGAATTCCTGAATCATCCCTCTTTTGTACTTCTGCTTAGAAGAATATAATTTGTTAATTTATGGTAGTTCTTGTGGCTCAGTTGAAGATGCCAACACAGAAAGGGCTGACTGAGCTGGGCTCCGTGGCAGCCAAGGCCAGGTAAATCCAACCATGTTTCCAAAGCGAAGGCCTGCCAGTGGTGTCAAACAGGGTGGGACATCCACGATTAGCCTTGGCAAAGAAGGAGTCAACAGAAGGACAGTTGGTGGATAATAAGCACCCTTCTCAGCCAAATGCGAGCTTTCACCAGGCACTGTGAGAGTCAAGCCTAAGAAGGCCCAGGGAGGGTTGTACAGATGAAGCGAGGAGACCTGAGGAGTGGAATTATAAATATGTCGAAATATAAATATGTAAGTAAATCTACAGCCATCATTTCTTAGGAGCGCAGTGTAGTGGGATTCTCGTTATTAAAATGTCTGCATACTGCATTTATTTTCGGGCTTTTTCGTCATGCAGAAGCATCACTGAGCCAGCGGAGTGCCCTCGGAACTGTGGAAGGGGCGCTTACGCCCGCCTCCCAGGCCAGTCTCCAGTTCAGAGGCTGCTGCTGTCTATAAAATCAAGGGGAGAGCCATCAGAGAGGGGCAGAGGAGCATAGGCGCATAGGAGCACCAAACACACAGCCCCTTCCCCGGCTTTATAAAGACATCTGTGTCTTTAACACCTCCTGGCCCTCTCTCAGGGACTCCAAGACTTCACTGTCAAGATGTGCCTGGCATTGCGCTCATCAACCCTGGGAGACAGGTGCTATTCCTAGGCCCATCACACATAATTGGAAACTGAGGCTCCACCCAGCTGGTACAGCTGCAACTCCAGGTTGCTCACAAAGACAGTCCCGGGCACAGCTCTCTGGCCCCTCTGCAGCACAAACCCTGTACCCCACATGGCAAACTCCCCAAGAATCCTTAGTGTCAAATCCAGAAAACCTTCCTAGATGCCAGCTCTGTGCCAGGGCACCGAGGCAGGGGAGAGGGATCAGGGGATACGGAGTCACTCGTGGTTCCTGCAAAGAAGTAGTAACATTTCGCTGCATGACTGCAGAAGCTTTGATCTCTCCTGATGAGGGGCGTGGGCTAAACAGGCAAGCGCCCAGGCTCTGGCACAGCAGAGGGTGGTGGGTAGGGGCAGAGTGGTACCTGCGTGGAGCCAGATCTGTGCTAGCGTCATCCAGGGGTGTAGCGGGCCCTGCTTAGGGGCGCTGCTCTGCAGAGATGAAGCCACTTCTGACAGTGCCTGCTCCACTCTTGAGGCTGCTACTGATGTGGCATGGATGGAGCCTGTGAGAGGTTTTTGAGAAGACTCTATCAGGAGCGAAAGAACAGACCCAACCAACCCACCCCTTCCCACACAGACAAGTGCGGAACACATACACCCCTTCCCCCAGGATGTTTCTAAGATTTACTGTCCACAAAGACATGTGGGCAATTGTGGCCTGGGGCCTTAGTTCCCATCCTTTGGCTTTAGCTCATCTTTTTGTCAACAAACAGAGCACACGCTATGCTAAGTACCCCTCCAGGAGCTCAGCCTAGCATAGTGCGAGTGCCGGGGAATGGGGGAGGGGATAGCCAGATACACAGCTGTGATGATTCTAGTGTGTAAATATGACATAAATGAAGTGCTACAAAGGGACAATACACACGCCCCTGTAAGGCCTAAACCTAGAAACTAAATTGGTTTAGTTCCAAATGCTGGGGAGCATTTGGAGTAGATGTGCTGTCCATTCTCAGGACAAACCCAGCAACTTCCCATTCCCATTTCATTCAAGCCTGGCCTTGGGGAGGTGGGCTACACCCTCGGCTTAGGGTATTGACTTAAAAACTGCAGAAAAAGCACACTTCTGCCCTGTGTATAAGCAGATGTCGCTCCTTAAGGCTAATGCTAAACTAGCAGGGGATGGGATGGGATGGGTTTGTAGCAAAGACTCCTGGGGCTCAGAATATGCACCTGCCTAATTATTCTGTAAAACCTGCTGTCCTGAAAGGCTAAGGAGAGGGGTCAACTGAGCACGTTCACTAGTCAAGGGACAGATGTAGTGCACAAGTCAAAATGCAAAACCCATTTCTCTTCACGTTGACCCCTCAGAGGTCCTGATGACTGGAGACCTCCTCCTTCAACAGAGGCCTGCTTCCCACCTCTTTCCAACATTCACTCTTGGAGGGATGGCTTCAGAATTGACAGCAGGATTCTCAGTTGTTTCAAGTTTGAAACTGTTAATATTCCTATTCACCTGCATCATTCTTAATCTGCACTTCATCAGAAAGTTTAGTATGGAGAGAAACATTCCAACATGGAGAGTGGTAACTACCAACTCATCATAAAGTTTAAAATAGTAATCATATATAAAGAGAAATGCTGACTATAAAATAAATGGAGTTATATTCTCGCTAATACAAAATTGTGAACATAAAAATAATTTCAGTTGTGCTTTGGAGTGCACCCATCATTTATAAATTTGAAGAGTATTCACAGCAATAGATGGGTCATCCATATCATGTTTTCATTGCTCCAATATAATGATATCATGGGTGCCTCTAACTGCACCTGAATCCTTTGGTGGGGCTTTGGTGGATGGAAATCAGAGTGGCCAACAGTTCTCACAAGGATGACCAAGAGGAGAGCAGCCTCTGGAAAGGCCTAGCAAGCCCTGCTGCGGAACTCACAGGCAGAGTTAAGAGTCTAACTGATGGCATTATGATGGGGGAACTTAGGAAGTGTGGCTAAGAATCTGCCCTTGTTTAGAAAGAGCATGTCTAACTACTATTTTTTAAACATCTAAATAGCAAAATGATTAAACTGCTATCAAAATTTCCTACTTGTCACCTTTTTATGGAAAGTAATATATTAACTTGGCTAACAAGGACTTGATGTAGTTTCCCTGAGACTTTTAGTAGCAATCATAGTTAAACGAGTAATCTAACAGCTGTTGTTGCCCCGTTCTGCCATTACCAAGCTGGCTACCTTCTCACTGGCTGGAACAGTGGTTCTCAACCTTAACTTCACATCAAAATCGTTTGGGGTTTAAAAACTCACGATATCATAGCTCCATCCCAGACCAGCCACATCACTCAGTCTAAGGGCGAGGACCGGCACGTTTGTTAACCACCCCAGGTGATTCCAATGCGCAGCTAAGACTGAGAACCACTCACTTGGAGAGACCAGGAAGCAAGTGTTACTAATTCTGGTCAAAAAAAGCCTGTAAATGGGCCAGGTGGCCTGAGCTCTCCTGCTTCCGTGCAGCTCAGGGGTGACCTGGGGAGCGGAGTTCCCGGAAGATTTTGTTCTCTAGAACAGGGGTTCTCAGACCTTTTGGTCTCAGAATCTCTTCAGACTCTAAAAAATCATTGAAGACTCTAACGAGATGGTTTATATGAGTTATATCTATTGATATTTACATTAGAAATAAAAATGACATTTAAAGTGTTCGCTTATTAATTTAAAAATAACAGTAAATTATTGCTCTGGAAACATGGCATAAATTTTTTACCAGGTTCTGTGAATCTTTTGCTACAAAAATTTGTGACTTTTGGAGGAGCTAATTTTGCTTTTTGGATTAACTGTTTTGTTTGATCCACAAATAATCAGAACTACTGCCAATGTTTCTTCTCTGTGATATTTAAACACAACTAAATTAATTCCTAGCATAATATATTTTACTGTGAATAAGGTCTGGCAGATAATGATGATGACGACAACAGTGATGACAGCAGTGGTGGCTGTCAGTTTTAGAGAACATATCGTGTTTCAGGCCCTGCAACTGGCACTTTATATGTACTCATCTGTAACCAGAACTCAGAACACTAGTCTGATTCCAAATCAGTCCTCTGATGCCACCTCCTACAGGGAGGCTGCAGTGAGCCTTCCGCTTCTCCCTACAATAAGTGAGACCCTATGTTCCTTGGTGCTTCTATGTGGTTGTCACTCACAATGCACAGACCACATATTTTAAAGTCAATGTAACTGTCTCCCTTATTAGACCATGTGGGTCTAGAAGACAGGAACTATGTCCTCAGTCTAGATATTTCCAGGGACTAACAATACCAGACCCATACTAGGTATTAGGTAAATGTGTGCATTGAATGAAGGAGTGCTGTCAATAGACATGTCACTGTCTGAAATTCAGAACAGGGCGGTCCCCTCTTCTGGATGTACGTCTGTGTGCTCTACTCTTCCCTACAACAATGGCTCAGAGGCCAGAACCCTCACTCACTCAAAGGGCGCTGGGTGATGATGTGGTCTCATCACTTCCAACAATTCATACTGAAAATGATAGTGACACATGGTTCCAATTAAACATGGATGTTTCCCTTCTCTAATGTAAATTAAAATATAGAGAAGGATAACAGGTTTATTAGAAATAACGTTTTTCTTCCTAGTCAACTTCTTGGTACACACATTTCACAAAGGCAGACAGCCTTCATGTTCTGAACCAGGGATAAATATTAGGTCACTCGCATGATAATGGCAGATGACTAACAAGAATGAAATTATGTAAGTTTGCATCTACTATTCCTGAAAATACACAACAAATAAAAGTCTTTCACTGAATTAGCATTAAGGGAAGGAGAAGGATAAACATCACTTTAATCAGAATGGATACAGCTGGTTAAGAAACAAACCAAGCAGGTGGGGTGCGGTGGCTCATGCCTGTAATCCCAACACTTTGGGAGGTCAAGGCGGTAGATCACCTGAGGTCAGGAGTTCGAGACCAGCCTGGTCAACATGGTGAAACCCTGTCTCTAATAAAAATACAAAAATTAGCTGGGTGTGGTGGCATGCGCCTGTAATCACAGCCACTCAGAAGGCTGAGGCAGGAGAATTGCTTGAACTCCGGAGGTAGAGGTTGCAGTGAGCTGAGATTGCCATTGCACTCCAGCCTGGGCGAAAAGAGTGAGACTCCATCTCAAAAACAAACAAACAAACAAAAACAAAAACCCTGTATTTTACTGTGTCATAGAACTGAAATGGTAAGTGCCTATACAGACACTGGATTTTGACTTATGTAGGTAAACAGCTGGAAACACTGGCTCTAACCAGCATATTTTTAAAGAACCCCTTTCTTTTTCACCACAGCAAATGTGTTCCCGCATTATACATCAGGATGACTGCACTATTAAGGTAGAAATGGGCAAACTGAGGCTTGTAAAAGGAATCAGAAGTTAGAATATAGGACATATTTCCAATCTGAAATCCAAAACTCTGCAGAAGTAAGTTTCAAAATAATCAGGTTCAACAGGTAAGCCAGGGAGACCACCTGGGCTATGGCACATCGCTCACTTGCCACCTGGCTTCAAGAGGTCCCACCACTGCCCCAACCCCCAGGGCTGTGTGCTGCACCCCACCTGCCATGATCCATCTAGGAGACAATGTACCTCTCCCACTCAGTCACAGGACACAGGGGCTCTGAAAAGCCACTGCAAGAACCACTCTACCGAGGGCTGATGCAGTCAGGTGACAGCTCGCTCTGAAATCCAGCTGGTCTAACAACCCAAATGGTGCAGGGGCATGCGATGTCCTGGAGCTGAGGCTATCTGCATTCCCTCAAGCCAACGGCTTTCCTTGCCCTCCCACCTAGATCCTCAACAGAAAATGTTATCTTGGACACCTGATACAGAGGCAAAGTGCCACCTGAAGAACGTTCTGATCCCTACATCCAGGGTTTCCTTCTGGGCTCCCCTCTCCATCACCATGTGTGGGGAAAGGCAGCCAAGGACCCAGGAACTGTGGCAGGAAGGCATTTCCCCATGGGCCAAGAGGACCAGGAACCAAGAGGAACCAAGGCCACTGACCTCAGGGTACCATGAGTCCAAGCTCTGAACCCCTCCTAGGGTTTTCTGACCCATGCTCCTATCATACACTGAAGGCTGTTGAGAAACTCTGCTTGCCACAAGTAGGACACTGGGGAGGGCGAGCTCAAATTGCCCTTGCAGGTGAAGTTTTTCCAAAAAATGTCCTTTTCCTAATGCATATGACATCTATGGTGAATTTCACAAAGACCTCAGCTGTGGCAATCACACGTGAGTTCTATTCCACCAAAGTTCATCATCCAAAGGGATCCCAGCACCAATAATTCTGCTAAGAAAAGGCACAGGCTGGGAGTGGTGGGTCACGCCTGCAATCCTAGCACTTTGGAAGGCTGAGATGGAAGGATCACTTGAGGTCAGGAGTTTGAGAGCAGCCTGGCCAACTTGGTGAAACCCTCTCTCTACTAAAAATGTTTTTAAAAATTAGCTGGGTGTGATGGTGGGTGCCTGTAATCCCAGCTACTTGAGAGGCTGAGGCAGGAGAAGCGCTTGAATCCAGGAGGTGGAGGTTGCAGTGAGCCGATAAGGCACCACTGCACTCCAGCCTGGATGACAGAGTGAGATTCTATCTCAAAAAACAAATAAATAAATACATACATACATAAAATAAAATAAGGCATAACTGATAAATTAAGTGGCTTAGTTATGCTTCATATCACTGTATTTTTCACATGCAGCGTTGCCAAATAGCTAGCATATATTATATTCCAGCTCTCCTTCTATCTGGCAGCCTCAGGTAAGCGGCTGCAGTCTGAAGGACCCCTTCCCTTCCCTTCCCTCTTTCCTCACAGCACACAGACGAGCTGGATCTCAGATGAAATCCTGCCCACTCAGTGACTTGGCGAGCATTCCAGTGCCAGAAACAATGGACAGTCACATTATGTGATGTGTGAAAAACATCCTCTACCAAGAGAAAGACGTCAGCAGATCACCTCACATGAGGCTGGCAGGATTTGGGGCAGCTCCTTGCTTCCCAGCCCTGGAGAACTCACTCCATGCCTCATGGGCGTGAACGTGGGAGAAGGACGGCACGTGGCCGCACCCCAACCCCCATCTCTGTTTGGCACCCATATTCTCTCTGCCTGTTGCTGCAGCGGCAGACACCTGCCCTCCCCACATTTTTCTGACAAGTAGCTGAGCCACTGCAGTTGTGGGCATGCAGAGGTCACCTGCTGTTAACGTATCTCTGTACCTGTTTCCCCTTGATCCTGAAGTGATTCCAAATTACCTGTCAACTTATTCAGCTTCCAGTTCTTGGAAGGTGTGCCTCCAAAACAATTAAGAAAAGCAACAAACAGCTCCATCTCTTCAAGGCCCTGAGTATTAAGCAGCAATCTGAATGACTCAGCATTCTGTCAGCTAGCTTTGCCTTAAAATTTTCATTTTTTAGCAGGAAAAAAACATTCTGTTTCTCAAGATAGGGCTTGGAAATAAATCAGTCCAACACTGCAGACTGCTGGCAGCTCTGTGCCCTTCTGTCTCCATGTGTCACCTGTGCTCGAAAAACCAGAATGTCCTGGGGGTTGAGGACAGGGAGGAGGCAGGGGAGCTAGTGATGGCTGTCTCTTATTTCTTGAAGGGAGAGGAAGAGGCGTGAGGGTCCACTCTCTCTTCGGCCCTCAAAGCAGCCATATTTCTCCATACCTTTTTAAAACACATAACTGCTGTCCCCTCATCCCCCTGGCGCCCAGGAGTTAAGACAGTTCCCATCTTTGCTGTAGGGTAGTCCTGCTTTCTGAGGAGGCGACTCCAGGTGGTGGCTCCTTGCACAGCACTGCCACAGCTCTCCTTTCCATCTGCTGCTTCCCTGGGAACGGCCTTTACCCCATGTGTCCCCCAGTGTGACAGCAGGGGTAGGGCCATTGCCTACCCAGTCCCCCCAACCATGAGAGCTCCTGCTGTGGGCTCCTCTGATAAATAAATCACCTTGGTCACCATTCTAGCAGACACTTCCCTTTTTCACCAAGTGAAAAAAGGATTAAGAGTCATAGCCCCAAGATGAGATCACACTTTCCCATTGACTTTAACAGAGTATCAAGCACCCTTTAAACCTGACAGCATGTGTCTTCTCCTGAAGGGGAAAGCTCTTTCCAGGGAAGCTTCAGGGAGGGACCCCAGTAAGGCAGGGAGAGCCGGGGACATGTCATCACCGGTGGGCATGCGGGGCTGGCGCAGCATGCTGCTGGCAGGTGTTGGCAGGGCCAGGTGGTCACACGGAAAGCATGGAGGGAAGCTGTTCACACACATGCAGGAAGGTGCCAGCTGTCAGAGCGAGCTGCCGCTGGTGGCTCTGGGCTAGAGACAGTACCTTCTGGAGGACTACATTGGGCAGATGCTTCCATCTCCACCTAAACCCTCCCCAGTGCATATTCATGAGGCCGTGGCTCCAGACAGAAGTGCCCTTCTGCCTGGGGAAGGCTTTCTGAGCCTCCAGGTGTCTTTGACTGCCGGAGTCCTGGGGAAGCCTCCCAGGTTGGGATATTCTAATTCTGAACACACACCCCCCAACTTCGACCTGAGTGCCACTTACTGCTGACCTGTCAGTCTCCTATCATTCCACTCAATCTTGTTTAAAGAAAGATGCTACAGAACTAATTAACGAGAATTATATTAAGTTAATTTCAGTTTAATTAAAATAGCAAAAAAAAGGTTATACATTAGGGCTGAAGTTTAAAAAGTAGCACCCCTCAAAAATGGTAGGGTCATCACAGAGTGAGGGTCCCATATATGCATGGATTTCTTTTAAAGCTACTTTATTCTATTAAGCAGAAACAGAGACTAAAATAAACCGCCTCGTTGACTAGTCACTCCCTGATCATGATATACATTCTTGAGTGTTAGAAAACGCAACTCAATAAAACGCTAGTCATAATGGAAAGAGAAAAATGTCACTACTCTCCTGAATTCCTTTCTCAGACTTATTATAGATATGTTCTTTCATTACTGTGTCTACTCTCTTCTCCCGGTGACTTATTGCTAAAGAGAGCAGCAACTTCACTAGAATCAGTGATAGGAAGAACGGAGCCAAGAGCTCAAGTCTTGATTTCAGCGCGTTCTTGGAGAGGGGAATAAAACATCGCACAGATTTTTCTCAAAAAAGACAACTGCCAGGGCACCTGGATGGGAGCGCCCGGGGTCCTCTAAGGAGTGACGGGCAGCCTGCAGAGAACCCTGCTGGCTCGTTCAAATCCTGCTCAGCCACCCCCACTCTTCTGGTCCTAGCAGCCCAGCATGTAACTCAGGGGGAAGGCAGCTGACTGGTCCTTAAAACCAGGATCCATAACTGCCAGACCATAAGGGCATGTGTTAATAGAATAACTATGAAATTTACATTTTTACAGATGAGGAAACGAGGCCGAGGAGGCTCGGTGAGTTGCCGGGGTAACTCTCCAGAGCTGGCCCTTGATGGTGCAAGGAACCTGGCAGGGAAATCTCTTTAATGAAGCACCCAACGTGTGATGACAACACCAACACATACCTCTTTTCTATTATGGGCTGTTTTTAGGTCAGAAATAAAGGCACATCTAGGCTGAGCTGGATTTCAGAGGGTGCAATCAACTCTTAAGGGTGGGGGCCAGTATTTGCCATAAGCTAAAGGCTCAGGTCATTCAAATGCACTGGATCCCCATATCCACCAGCATTTCCCCAAATGCAATCCATGGAACACTGATTTCCTAGGGTGGAAAAAACGATTAAGTTAGCTTGGGAACACTGGGTCAAACAAAGTCAAGAAAGTCTTGAATTTTTTAAAGTGCAGGACTTCTCAGAATATTTAATGTGGTTAAGGTGAACTAGGAAGCACTAGGCAGGAGATCGAGTATTGTCCAAATACATCTGACCAAAGAGAATCAGTGCTCTAAGAAATATCCTTTGGAAAACGTGACAATTCACAAATGACAAACACCACCAAAAGCACTGATAGGGTGGGCGTGGTGGCTCACGCCTATAATCCCAGCACTCTGGAAGCCCGAGGTGGGAGGATCACTTGAGCCCAGGGGTTGGAAACCAGCCTGGGCAAAACAGTGAGGCCTCTTCTCTTCTAAAAATGAAAATATTAGCTGGGTGTGATGGCGAGTGCCTGGTGTCCCAGCTGCTCAAGAGGCCAAGGTGGGAGGATCGCTTGAGCCCTGGAGTTCCAGGCTGCAATTACCTGTAATAATTTCATTGTACTCCATCCTGACCTACTAAAACAAAAAAAAAAAAAAAAAAAAAAGCACTGATTCTACATCCAAGGAATTAAGCAATTCCTTTCAATTTTGGTAGCTATAGTTTTAAGTTTTATGACATCTGCTCATTTTTTGAAAAATTAACAGTTAGAATTGCTCTCCTATGCAGCAATAATAATTGCATTAATTACAGAAATGTCAAGATCCAACTGGTTCCCTCTCCCTAAAATGTACTGGCCACCCGCCTTGGGAAGGCAGGGCATCTCATGCTTCCAGTCAGTGCCAGGAGTGCTTCTCATCCACCCACTGCACACCCCGAGCTGGGCCTTTTCCCTGCAGTGCCTTCTTTTGTAGTCCTCAGATCAATACTGCCTCCTCATGTATAAACCCAAGCTGCGCTGAAGAGCGTTAGGACCTCAGGAGGGACGGGCTCCAGGTGGCAAAGTGGGCAGGCAGGTGGCAGAGGGATGTCCACGTCATCTCAGCATTCCCAGCACTCAACAACCACAATGCACATGCCATGGTGGGGGGAGTGTGACTCTGGAGGCCCTGGGAAGGGTTAATAGATTGGTAAACTACTTACTAACTGAAAAAAGGGAAGGAAAACCATGAAAGTATGCTTCTGGAGGGTTGCCTTGGAACAACAGATCAAACCGAAAATTAAAACCAAGAAACGAAACATTTGAAAAATCAAAATTAAGGCTGAAAAAGCAAAAGGAGTTCCAATAACCTTCCAACTGTAAGTCTGGCTATCTAGAATCATATTTCCATTCAAGAGTGACACACATTTTTCCACTAACAATTTTTTTTTTTTAAACCAAAGAAAGGCCAACTGGGCATTCCCCATCCATTTAAATGTTCACCCAGCACATGAAAGCTGACCAATTCATGCAATGTGTTTTGTTTCCTGTTCTGGAAACAAAACACATTCCAAAGGGAAGGGAAAAATAATCAAACGAGCAGGTTTCAGGTCTTTCCACATATTAACCCTAATCATGATTCCAATGGTTTGTAGGGTTGGGCTAGTTTTCCTTTCTATGAAGTCAAAGGGTTGGAGGGAGAAATTCATAAAATTTCAGGTTTTGACTATCTGCTTGTCCCAACGGAAAAGTTGGGACTTGAATTCATTACAATTTTAATAAAGAAATTCGATGTTTATCGTTATGTTTTCCACTCTCTAACTAAATGCTGACTCTATGGGAGGAGGTGGATTCTTGAGAGCTTCTGTCTTAGTTGAAACACCTGGTCACTGGCTAGACACTCCCTGAGGATGGAAAGATGACTTCAGCTTATTAAGAATAAACAACTGAGCCTGCCCAGGACATACTCCATTGAGCAGAAAGCCCAGTGGGTGCTCATCACCCCAGCAAGTCACTGATTAATCAGACGTAAAGTGCCTCACTGGAAGAGTCAAGACTTCAATCTTCAAAGGCTTACAGGAGCACAGGGCTCCCAGGATGCAACACGATGGATACTGGCAGGTGGGTCTGTTGCGCAGAAAAGAGTGGACAGGACAGTGGGAACATACTATGTTGTTCCAGAACGGGAAGATCCCATTTTAAGACATAAACTCAACAAAAGTCAATGTAAATAATTTTTCTGGAAAAATCGAAGTTGGCAATTGCCGGTAGGCATTGTATTAAGAGAAAATGTCTATTTTAAGAAGTCCATTAAAACAACATACACAGTGTTTAAACAATATCTTCATCTTCCATTTCATAAAAGTGCCGTTCCCAGGGAAGCAAAGTTCAGAACACTTAATATGCAGATAAGTACGGTCAGCGGGTTTCTCAGCGTGGATGGTTTATTTTAAATGGTAATCTCATTTCTGCCCCGGCTTTGTGTGTGAGAGCTGAACACAGCGGGTGAGCCATCCGAAAGATGCACACATTAGAGAAAGTGGTTCTTTCTGGCAGCAGTTTCCCCTTAAGAGCTTTTGTTCAGCATATAACTGGGCATTTGGAACAAAGATGAGCCCTTAGAATTCACAGATATAGAGATTAAATTTTCTGGCAGTGCTGGCAGTGAACATTAAATAAATGAGCGAAAGAAAACAAGAATGGACTCCTTGGGTCAGATTCAGATTTAGGTCCCATTTAAGAGTTTTACCAACCCGTGTTCGTTTTCACACAAGGATCTTTCTTGTTGTCATTGCTGTTCATGCAGAGGTTCTGGAACTCCCTAAATTTGACTTTCAAAATTTCTGTGTTATTTAAAAGCAAGATTAGACTAAAATACCATTCAATTTTTCTGCACTGTTTCACAACACAAACCCTAAATTTTCCTTCACTGCAAATGGAAAACGGTTTACAGCCCTGTTTCTCAAAATGCGGTCTAAAATCCACAGGCACTGGACTCATAGGGGAGCGATTTATAAATCCAGATTCTCGGGCCCCACCTCAGGCCCAGTGAATATCAAGCTGGGGCTGGGGACCAGGGGTTTGGCTGCTTTAAAAGTTCTCTGTGTGATTTTAATGCACAGTAAAGTTTGAGAACCACATATTGAAAGTGCTGTGGCCACGATCTTTAGAATACAGGCTTGATGATTACACACTGGTTAAATTCATTTCTAAATTGAAAACAGGAGTTTTGAGGATTAAATTCTTACTTGCAAAATGTCATAATTTGCCTTTTCTTTAACAGGATTAATTTTCATGCATTTATATCAAACTCCAGGAAAGCATGGAAGGACCCAAGAATTAGAGGCAATATTCTAGAAAAGCTTCCATCTCTCCTGCCCAGAAGGCCTCCTTTACTTTTCAAAGAGGAGGCTGGAACTTGGGCTCTAATGTCTGAATCTCAGGTTTCCTTCTGCCCCAAACAGCTTTTAGATTTTCAAATGAGCAAGATTTCTCTCTGACAAGTCTGATGAAGTTTCCTCTCCAGCTTATCAGTTAGGAAGATTATCAGAAAGTAAAACAGGCAAATGAAGTAGGTCTAACAAGAAAGGAAAAACCATGTTTACAGAGAGAGGGTTCCCGGCGGGGACCTGCGTCACTGAATGAATGAGCTGCAGGGGGCCACACAAAGGTATCAGGTTTGGGATGAGAATGAAGATGAGAAGACACAAACAGGTGGAGAGGAGATTCGGTTCTTGAAAGAGGAGAGGAGGAGGAGGAGGAATCTGACACTAAAAAAGTGAAAGAGAAAAAAAGGATAAAGGCAAAAAAAAACTTTAGAAACACAAAGAAAAAATAAACTAGCTTTTAATATACTCACATAAGCTGCAAAGAAAATGAGGTCATGTAATACACAATCATTCCTCTACTTGGCAATAGAATACAAGTGCTTTTCGAAGAAAACAAATTTGTTTTTCCTCTAGTTGTTTAGTTGGTCTGCAACAACACCGTGGAATAAAAATAACTCAAGGTTTACCTGGGCACAGATTCAGCAGTGTGATCCACTGAAAATAATACGTCTTTGGCCTACAAAATCCAGAACATTCGAGAGGAAACGATTTGCTTTTCAACTGGAAAGGGTTAGGACTTGACTTTACATAGATTTGTTTTTTATGAGAAGCACTTATATACGGTTTACTTGAAAATAAGGTTTTCCAAGGTGCAGAGTACTGAGTTGCAACACTATGTGGTGGTCCCAGCATGATGACAGGGGGCGCTAAGCTTTCTGGGGTGGTCTATCGTTGGGTGTGCTGGTTGGGCACTTTGGGAAAAAAGTCAGTGCGGCCGCCTACATGTCTAACAGCTGGAGGAACATGTGGCAACGGGAAGACCGCCGCAGCTGCAATGAGAAAATTCCCCAAACAAAATGGATCAAACTTTCAAGTGAAAAGACTTATTTTACTTTGAATAGGTATTTCGTGATATCTACCAATTATCAAACATAAATCCCCTTACCCTATATCCTGTTTTAAAGGCAAAGGAATAATTTTTTTCCATTCTCTATTTAAGGAACTACCAACTTATTCCAAATAAAAGACAATGACTCAGAGCTTCAAAGTAAAGACTGTCACTCTATTTGAGTCCTCTTTCACTGGCTGGGGCCTATGAGATGGCAGAGGCAGGAGGAAGGGACACCCAAGGTGATACCTGAGGGGAACTCATGTTCTGTATGGGGCTATTTTAGTTTGACACATCTGCTTAATAAAACAGAATTCCACTCTACTAGCTACAATGGACTCGGCCAGTTCAAAGCTTATGGACGTGGGTGACTCCTCACGTCGTTCCACATCTCTGCATGTGGACAATTTCAGAGGTAGGAAACCGTATTCCAGTTAACCAACCACTTCCAAAATCACGAACACTGAGGTTGCACTGCATAAGGACCCAGGATTATAATAATCGTATTGTAGTTCTATATTTTTAAGCTCTTATCAGTTAGACATATATCCTGAAATCGGAACAGGCAAAATAGGATATTAGGGACTTGCCTTAAAATACTCTAGGAGAAGTAAGCGTGGGACAGGAGAGAGGTGAAATGAGAATGCTGATTGCTAAAACTCACTGGTGGGTAACGGGAATATTAGTATCTTTGTTCTGGTATATTAGAAATTTTTCCCTAATAGAAATTAAAAAAAAAAAAAAAGAAAGAAATGTAGTTCTGGGGGAAAACAAAACAAAACAAACTGATCCAAGAGGACTTGTGTCCTGGCAGAGGAATCTGTCTGCACAGTGGGTGACCCTGGGCCTGGGCCCCGGGGTTGGCAGGCGCTCCACGGTGGAAGTTCACCGTGGCTGTGGCCATGCTCCCTCACGGACGCTAACACCGCAGGGCTCTGCTGGTGTCGGACGCCTGTGCCCTTTATAGGGGATTTAGAAAAGCAGTTAAGTGTCGGGCATGGCGCTGATGAGCTGCCACCCGCCAGGGCTGGGTTCTCCTGGGCCCCAGCATTTGATCTCGGGGTCACTTCTGTTTCACTGGGAATCATTCTGACCTCAGATAAGATCCTTTTCTCTTTTCCTCTATAGCCCAGTTGCTTTTCTAGATGAGCAGTGCTGCAGTGGGTATTCAAAATTAGCTGGCTCCTTTAGCACATGAACTGAAAACTGTGTAAAGGCAAAGGGAAGAAAAATGACTGTGGTCATGCTGGGTGGGTAAGAATCCAGAATGTAAAATCCATGGGTCATGGAATACGATATGGCTGTAAAAAAAGAAGAAGGAAATTCTCCACGGATGGGTATGCAGGCATCTTCAAATACACTGTGGAGTGCAAAATGGCAGGTGCTCAAAAGCATATATAGTGTGTGGTCATTTATGTAAAGGGGCAGAGGAAATGATATATATGCTTGTTTGTGTGAAAGAATACTGGAAGCGTAAACAAAACGCTAACAAATATGATTTTCTTTAGGAACAGACAAAATGGAGGGGCAGGGATGGAAGCAATACTTCTCTACAGCGTCTTGCGAATTAGTTTTTAGCTTCTGAATTATGTAAATGTATTTCCCCTTAAAATCAAACCAAGGTGAGAGAAATAAACAATCTGTGGGTGGTTCACAAGGCAGGCTCTCCACACAGGTGTGTGAATGACAGCGTCTGCCCCTTCTGTGACCGCACCATGAGCTGAGTCACAGGCAATTGGGCTTTATTAGTCAAGATGGAGGCATTTTTTCCATTTTTAAGCAAGCCTTCCTAATGTGTAAGTTTCTTTGATTTACGCTGTCATTTCAGAATGTTTTACCCCTCATTTATGAATATGATAAGGCCTCCTAAAATGGCTTTCCATTTTTCTGATTCCCTGGTCTCTTGGTTAAATTGATAACATGTAAATCAGTATTTTGTAGCTGCCTGGGGAGGGATGAGGGGAAGTTCGGGGTGGCAGGAGTCTCAGAGGGACTCTCGTGGATGACACAAGAATGAAACCGTCTGTGGCAGTGTCTGGGAGACTGTGGCTTCCCCTTGTTGTTGAGGAAGGGCACAGGAGCCCGAGGTCCTGACTCCAAACACCTAGGCTCTCCGGAAATGAATGGGTGCCCCACCAGAGAGAGTGGCTCTATCAGTACCACTAAGCAGAGAGGGAGGAGGAAGACCAGGGGGCCGGGCCCAACCCGGGGACAGTGGCACCCCAAACTGTGTCACACAGACACACCTCCCCTAAACACCGTGGCATCTGAGAAAGACTGGAGACTCTAGAGCATGCTAGGGGAAATGTCCCAAGGGGCAATGGGAAGAATGAATAACAAGGACCTCATTCATTTTCTGACACTATCTGTTCTCACTGCAATGTGGCATTGAAGTCTTGGGACCTTCAGGGTAATTCAGGTCCAAGCCAGCTGGAAGGAAAGGCGGTCTGAATTTAGTGTGGCTGTTCTCACAGGATACTTTGGAGGGAGAAAAGGGGGAAGACAGCACTGGGTAGCCACAGCAGCTATTTTGAATCAGCGGAAATTGCTGCTGGTGCTATAGTGAGTTTCACTTCCTCTTCTCTCCTTGTGTCCGAGCCTCACCTTGCAGTGGCTAGTCCTGACAGCCTGACCTCTTTCCCACAATGACGGGGCCTAGACAGGTCCCTCTGGCAGGAACTGGGACGAGGGAGAACTCTGCTGTGCTATTCCAGCCAGGGCCTCTGCCTGGTGTGCAGTCTAAGCCCACCAAGGACTGCTAACCTGTCTGGGGTGGGGGTGGTCAGGTCACTCCAGGGGGTGGGTTTCTCTATGGCTCAGTTAGTCCACATTTTAAGCAGTTGCTGCAAGCCAGGTTAAACTGTACCAATTTACAATTTGTACCACTTCCAGCACCTAAAAATCTTTGGACCCAGGAGCCGCAGGACTTTTGGATCTGACTTCTCAAGTTGGCTTTAAATTTGGTAGAAGGGAGCCTAGGGCAGAAATGCAGTCTGCGAGGCAGCTGTGGGGTGGGCCTGGTTTGAGCATCACATCTGGCTCCCAAAGGCCCTATCCCTCTCCTCCCACCTAGATAGGTTTTTCCAGGGGACAAGCCGTGGCACTGTGGGACTCAGGGCTGCTCTCGGTCTTTTTTTAGAAGGGTTCGGGCAGGAGCTGGGATGTGGCACAAGGACAAGAAAAGAACCTCGTGGTCCCTTTCACGCAGCCAGCCCATAAGCGACCAGGCATACCCAGATAGAGATTAAGCCGCACACGGTCCCCTGTGGGTGGGGGAGAAGGAATAGGAGCAGGTTCCAAATGAAGCTCTAGAATGATTTTTAAGGCTCAAAGAAGAGTGAACTTATATGTTTTGTGGGTCTGTCAAGTCACCCAGATTACCACTGAATCGTTGGTCCAGGTTGAACATCCCTGACCTGAAAATCCAAAATCTGAAATGCTCTAAAATCCAGATGTTTCTGGGTGCTGATACGACACAAGTGGAAAATTCCACACCTGACTTCATGTGATGGGCCACAGTCAAAATGCAGTCAAAACTCTGTCTCATCATGAACAAAGTTCTTTAAAATATTGTGTAGAATTACCTACAATTAGGCTATGTGTATAGGTGGATATGAAACGTAAACGGACTTTGTGTTTAGACTTGCGTCCGATCCCAGGACATCTCATTATGTTTATGCAAATATTCCCAAACCCAACACACTTCTGGTCCTGGGCCTTTCGGGTAAGGGACACTTCACCTGTGTCACTGCTATGGGGTCTGCACAGGTGGACTCACCGCCCTGTACTTAGGCAAATGTGGAACACACACACACAATGAGGTAAGCAGATTTGCTCATAGCCAGGAAGTGCCTCAGGCCTCCACATGAGGATAGGGGAATCCCCCTGCCACTCTGCGTGGTCTTGTGTTGGGTAGACATGTGTTTACAGGTGCAACTGATTAGAAAGTGAACCGTGATTTCAGCAAGGTTTGAAACCCAAAGAGAGAGGGAGACACAGGGAAGCAGAGGGGAAACCTGATGGGGACAGAAACCACCTCGTTTTAGTTTCAAATTTTAAGTTCCAAGAGCAAAGGGGGAAATAGATTTCAAAGCACTGGGCTGGGCAAATCCTATGACTGTCCCCACCATGAACAAACACTTGAAAAAGATGCTGGAGAAAATGCGCCTCAATTGAGTGTTTAAACTATTTTCGTGAGAAATTTCTCCAACCCCAGCCCGAGCAGTCTCATCCCACGGCACTCGGTCCCAGGCCCCCACATTCTCTGTGACACCATTTTGTCCCCTCTGGCTTTTTATTCTCACCTGTCTCGGGATCGCTGAAGTCTGGCAAAGTAATTGTATTAAGCTGTCGTCTGTCAGCAATGGTTCTATCTAAGAGGCTGCTCCCACGTCCAGAATCACTGCAAAACACAGCTATAAATGTCAGTCGCCTGCAAGGTGGGAGGAGGGAAGGAAAGAGAGGACACCATACTGACTCCTGAAGGGCAATGAGTACCTTTGGCCCGTTTTTTATGTTCTTCAGCATCTTTCTTATGAAGGAGGCATCCTGCTTCCTGGCTTGGCCTGGGCTGGGATTCCTTTCAGTGTTCAAGATCACAAACACGGCATAAACCACACCCACAGATCCTGGCTAATTTTGGCCTCTTTTGTGTCATTAGAAGACACAAAAATGAAAACATCAAGCTATGTTTTTCATCCACCTTATGGGGGGAAACTGATTGGCATTAGCAACCTTAGAAAGTGAAGTCTTAAGAGAGTGAGTCCGTGAACACGCCTTCCATGAAGAGTTGTCTTCATGAACCAATGCTCCACGCCTGTGCTTCGAAACTCAGGCTGCACGGCAAAATCACCCAGGGCATCTCTAAATAACAGACGGGACGCCTGGGTCCCACTGTGGACCGAATAATCAAAACGCCTGGGGTGATCAACATTTTTCAGAGCTCCTCAGATGGTTTTAAGGTGCAGCTGCTGGATTCAAGATCCGTTGGCCCCCTTTTCCTATTGTGATCACAGACATGGCCTCACCAGGTTCCCCAGAATGTACAGGGTCCCCAGAATGTAGGCCTGATCAGGGTCCCTAGAATGTAGGCCTTTGGGCTACATCGTGTGGTGAACTTCCCTGCTGGTGTACGAGCCCGGTCTAGCGTTCCTAGCTAGAGAAGGCTGGCTGGGACTGGGAGAGAACACAGAGGGGTTTTGGTGGCAACCTCCACACCACCACTCCCACCAGCTTCCTGCACTGCCCATCTCCACTGAGTGCCCTCTCCAGCTTGTGCCTACTAAACAGGCTTGGCACTGTGCATCTGGCAATGTCACACAAGAGACCACGTCGGGCCTAGCTGGGAGAGAAACGGTTAAGGGATCTCAGCTAATATGGATTTCTTTTTTAAATTCTAGGAAGCTTGTAAGTAAACACTATTGCTTTTTTCCTGTATTGTGATATGCTATCAAAACAGTTCCAAAAAGAATCACATCTGTCTCCTGAGGTTTGAATCTTCCATGCTTTTCTTTGAATCTGTTTTATTTTCTAATCTGGGGTCTTCAAGAGTGAGTTTTTTGTTGTGAAGAAGTTCACATTCTACAATAAAGGGACACAATTTCCTTCCTTTATGCAGCTGTTGCTAAAGCAGTACAAACAAGATTTGGCATGAACCTTAATGCAGTTTACAGGCTGCAATTTCCACATCCAGCGATTTCTCTAACTGCATTAGAGAAAGCCACAGGAAGCAGAAGGAAACTTCCTTCAGGACAGACTATTTGTCAGCCTCTACTTATTACATCATCCCAGCCATGTTTTTCTGGAAACTGCTCTTTTAATTGTTTCCATAACTGAGAAACAATAAATGTCTCTGAGCAGAAGACAACATAAAAGTGCATGCAAATGTTCATTAATCACAACACCGACTGAGTATTTCCAGCATAGGTCTGTCCAGGTAGCATTTTCACACAAGTACTACTCAGTGTGCATTATCTGAATATTGCAGTGGCTCTCCACTTAGGAGTTTTTCTCAAGATTTGTCTCAAAATACAGTGAAACGATGACATATTATTCATCACCTTCGGGATTCCAAGACACGCCATGAGGTACTGGCATTGCAAAGGAAGGATTTGCCTGGGTTTTTGGTGGGCCAAATCTGAGGTTTGTTTCAGACATTATCATCATCCAGGTTTCCCAACTCACCATGTTTCAGTGCTGTCACTAACGAGGAGGCCACTTTGGGCAAGGTAGCTTTCCCTGTGCCTCACTGACTTTCCTGGTCAGATGAAGATCAGGATTGTTGTCCTATCCAGAACTGTGTGAGGATGAAATAAGGTCACATAGATGGAGCATTCTGAAGACTTACAACTTCTAGGTACATGCCAGGTGTGCATAAAACCACATACCTGGCTGGACGCAGTGGCTCACGCCTGTAATCCCAGCATTTTGGGAGGCCAAGGCAGGTGGATCACCTGAGGTCAGGAGTTCGAGACCAGCCTGGCCAACATGGTGAAACCCCATCTCTACTAAAACTACAAAAATTAGCTGGGCATGGTGGCGTGCACCTGTGATCCCAACTATCTGAGCGGCTGAGGCAAGAGGATGGCTTGAGCCTGGAGACAGGCTGCAGTGAGCTATGATCATGCCATTGCACTCCAGCCTGGGTGACAGAGTGAGACTGTCTCAAAAAAAATAAATAATAAAAATAAAAATACTTCGGTATTTGTGACTGAGAATTTTACTGGATGCCTGAAGCAATTTTTAGTTCTTCATTTACATGGTGCAGAGTGTTCCCCAATCAAGATTTGCACTTGACCCCTAGAATATGAGACAGGAGGCAAGGAGAGGCCTTGGCCAACCCTGAGTCTCCCTAACTTTCTCACTCTGGCCGGTCTCTCCGGCAAGCTGGAAAGTCACCTTCCTGTCTCCCTCTGGGACACATGTGCCTGGGCACTTCTGTGAACCACGCATTTCCTCCTCATAGCCCAGTCGCCTCACCTCTTCTCTGCTGGGCCCTTAGGCTGCCAGGAGCACTTCCCCAGGAGAGAGGCAGGAAGGGAGAGAAACCACTCCTGGTGAGTGATGCTAGTTGAGGGAGAGGAAACAGGAAGGACCCCCGAATCCATGGTATGTAAATGGGAGGTGCTCCACATGCATAGATGTGCACATGCAGGGATTTCTATTCCCTATTGTGACTGAAAATTCAGAGTAAATTGCAACAGGAGTTAAAGTTATACTGGATATCGGAAGCCTCTCTTGGAAATGCTCTATGCTCTATCTTCCACAGCCACACAGAGGTTAAACACAAGAGACTTGGTGGTGGCAGGGTAGGCTAGGAATCAGAACCCTGGAGCTCTTGTCTCAGCTGTGCCTCTTCCCAGCTCCTGGAACAGTGCCTGGCATACAGTAAATACTGCACCTAAGAGAAGGGCCTCAGGTAGGAAACCAGAGCAGAGGCAGATGGGAGAGGAACTCTTGTTTCTCTCCAGGAAGAATCAAGGTAAGTTCCTAATATCCTGGAGCCTCAATTATCTCATCAGTAAAATGGGTATGAGATCACATGACCTTTGCCCATTTTATGAGGCTGTTTCAAAGATGGAATGAGGACATGCTTTATAAAAAGAAAAGCTCCGCCCAAAGGCTGGTGACTGTGAGGATGACATGGGATCTCTGACTCCTAACTGAGGTTAGAGCAAAAAAAAAAAGGGTATGTGACTATGTGTGTGTTTAAATGCTATCTGTTGGCAAGTAACTGAATTAGGACTTTGAATCATCTGGAGATGTCAACTCATGGGTGCATGATGGAGATGGGTCAAGTAGCAGTGACAAGAGGGGGAAGGAAGTAGTTAACAATAGAACATGAAAAGAAACGGCTGTCAGCTCAGGAGAGGCTCATGCCAGTGTGAAGAGAGCTTTGATGTGGGCCAGGCCTGGGGCTGAATCACTGTTCTGCTACTTATTCAATTGGAAAAACTTAGGCAAGTTATTTAGCCACTTTTAGCTTCAATTTTCTTTTCTGTAAAACGGAAGTCACGGTAGCTATCTTGCAAGGCTAATGCAGGGATTGAAGATAACACATCCACGGCCTAGTACAGTGCTGGCACAGAGAAGTTTCAGTAAACACGGGTATTACCAACCCTGGCTGAAATACTCTGAGATTCAGTTCAGGGAGCCGGCTGGGACCTTGTGGTGAGATTCTGGTCAGAATTCATGCTGTCTTGAGTGGCCAAGTCAATATGCACCAGGACTGAGGGAGCCCAGAGACAGGAGACAAAGCATGAGACAGATTTCTATCCTAAATGCAAGCAAAACTGCAGGCCGAGAGAAATAGAATCCAGGCTTCTGAAATGACAAACACCTCGCCAAATGTAAGAGAATGCCACCCACCATTTTGCTCACAGCAAGAGACACATCTCCAACTGCAGGTGGAACACTATTTGCAAGTTTTCCAACGCTCAGTTTAGCGACTAGCTCGGTGAAATTTTTTTCCCCCTTTACGCAAACATCGAGAAGAGGGAACGGGTTGCTGAGAATATGAAGCTAGGGTCTGTTCTCAATTTGGCCACTCACTCCCTGCTACTGCCCACGCCTTCCTCGTCTCACTGCCCCAGAGGCCTGTGCAGAGCCTGGCGTGGATCTGGAAGGGGGTGGGGAAGACTGGGAAACTGACAGCTAGAGGAGAGGGCCCCATTACAACCCAGCATGCTCAGAAGCCAGGGTGCCTGAGCCGGGCAGTCAGCATGGACCAGCTCCAGGGAGAAGCCAAATGCTGCCTGCCAAAATGCTTTCTGCTCAGCTTTCATTTTGTTTTATTTTTAAGAGGGCCTGATTCTTAGGTGCTTGTGCATGTGATTCCACCCTCCTCCAAAACCCTGGATGCCCTGATCCCAGCCTCTCGGATGCTGGAGTCACAGCGGCCTCACTCCGAATGCCGCCAGGTAGGCCCTGAAAGACACAGCCCTTCCTTCAGGCTTGATTCTGCTGCCAGGGTCACCTTTTACTGAGCAGACTGGGGAGGATGTCTACATTTATACAATGATAAGGGCTACAGGAGAAACACTGATCTATATCCCAGAGAAAATCAAGTTAAAGAACCAGACAGGACCCTCCTTAATAAGGGGCAGCTGGATACACCACCCCTCCCTCAAGGCTTTGTGGGGAGCTGGAGGGGGAATTGTGAGTGACCAGTGGGGCCTCTGCTGCCTACCCCATCCGCCAGTCCCCACCAGACACTGCCTGGAGCCAGGGTCCTCCCCACTCTGGCCCTGAAGGAACCTTCAGGAAACGGAGGAAGTATGGCCACAGCCCAGGCATTTGGTTAAGTATTTTTAAAAAGCTTTCCAATTCTGCTATTTTTTTCTCCTCACATTCAATATTCTTGGTTGCTAAGTGGGAGGAAATGTGGGGAGGTGGGAGAGGTGTGGAGAACTGAGGGAAAATTGGCAACACGAAGCTGATGGGTTTATTTTTTCATTTCTAACGGGGGTACAGGCAAAGGAGTGAGCTCCGGCGCTGAGGCAACCTGCCTGGGCAGCATCTCCTGCTAGCTGGTTCGTAGGCAAAGGCTCCCCCAAATCCTGACGATTTCATAGGCCAGGAGTGGGGGCTTTTGGGGGAGATAAATATGGACAGTTTCTATTTTTGCTTCCAGACTTAGAAATGTAGAATTTTTAAAAAATTAAAATGATCTTTATTTTGAGAACATATCCACAAAAGGGAAGAGGCTAGTCTCATGATTACCTTTCACCAAGCAAAGGGTGGATGCGCCCGGCAGCACAGCACTGTGCCATTCCTGTGCCTGGGAAGGGGACTGGCAGCTCAGCGGGGGCCTGGGGCTGCCTGGGGGTGGGCGGGGCAGGGCTTGGACAGCACATCGCTTTCCAGGCAGAGCTCTCTGCACTCCAGGTGCACGGACTGCAGGGCCTGGGGTCACAGGTCTATCTGTCAGTTTCCAGGGGGTCCATCCCCTTAACAGGGTCCTGGCTTTGAACATCTTTTTTTAACTGCAGAAGCTTTTGTAAAACGAAATCTCACAGGGAGCCATCTCTGTTCTGCGCCTCGTAGCCCTCCCTCCCTGCTGGACCGTGAAGACCATGGCCACCAGCCCACTGCCAGCCTCACCCTTAGTACTCATTTACATTTTAGGTGACACATTTTAGGCTCCTGACTCTTAAAAGTATGATATAAACTGTCCAGACACCTTGCTATGAAGGTGAAAAATACTCTGAGTGTTATGAGCAGTTGTGTGAATTCACCTGAATCACTACGTCCCTTCTCATTAAATGACTTCCTTCACTTAGTAATCTAAACACACGGAAGGGAAAACTGTTCAAGACTTGGAAGCGGGCAAATAGGTTATTGGGTGTCCGTCCGTGGAATGCTAGGGGGTTGACCAGCAGACCTTTTCCGGATTATTTGACTCTAAAGGGGGAGGCACCATTGATTCACTTCCCATTGCCTGGGCTACTTGACAGCATCGTAGGGGTAGATATTAACCCGCAGAAAACTGATCATAAGGCAAGTGAATTTTGTCTGAGGGAGAGACAGTTGACGTCACCCTGTAGTAAGAACCCCAGACAGTATCTTTCATCGTCTTACAGGATGTTGTTTTCGTATCTACTTGCAAATCATTTCACATTCCTGCCTATGTGTATCTGTTCTCAAACTCTTCTATGAATAAGTCTTAACATTTTTCTGGTTCCTGCATTAGTTAATAAGATAAATAAAGTCTTTGACCTGTGTTGATTTTACAGTTGTATGAGTCATGATTTTAACTTTTCCACAGTGATATTTTGTCATGCCAATAGCCACTTCTCTTCTTAGTAGCATGCGGTCTGTTGTCTGTGCAGGTCTTTTAAATATTATGGCAGGAACCCCATCTGGAGCATATTAAGTGACTGGTCTATACATAAATTACCAGAAAGATAAGACTTAAGACTTGTCAAAGGAGTTAGGTAAATAGGTGGTAGAGAGAAACTGGATAAAGCTCCATTGTGAATTGAGCCCAGTGGGTCACTATGGCGGTGAAAGCTAAAGAATCCCAGGATCTGGGGCTTCATCAGCCACTGGGAAAACAGCCCTTACAAATGGAGTGTGAAGCTCCACCCCTATGATCTGACACTTGTGGGGGCCTGGAGGTGCACAGCAGTGACAGAGTTAATGTCTGCTAAATGCCAATCAGAGAGGGCACTGATAGGCAGGGACCCATGCAAAAGCCAAGCAAAGCAGGCCCTGCTGGCCTCTTACCTGGGGTTGGTGAGGTTGTAGCAGGATTTCCATATCTGCAGCATGTGTTTACAGGTCAGGAGTGCCTCGTCCGGGCCCCGGCAGAGCGACTCCAACTTCACTTTGGAGAACAGTAGTCTGCAGCGGGGAGACAGAGAGAAACCACCACAGCTCAAGCCACAGAGTCCCCATCTCAACAAGACACGTGGTGGGCTTAGCCCCAGAAGCAACTGTACTCATTTCAGAAAGGGAACATCCACATGCATGGCCCAAGCAAAGCGGGATTCCAGAACTTCTGGCTCAGGGGGTTGCTTTGCATAGGTCTCACCACAAAGGCAAATGGGCTCTCTGCGGTCAGGCTGAAAGCACTGGAGTGGCCAATGTTATTCAGAACACAGGGAATGTATTAAGAGCATGCTTTTTAGAACCAAACCAATTTATCTGTGAAACCTCAAAAACTCATTAAAAGCAAACCTTGGTTTATTTACAGAATTACACAGGAGATATGACTCAGTTGATATAAATATCTACAGATAACCCTCCACAATGACGCTCACCATCCTGTGAGCTTTGAAAGGCTGAACGGAAGGCCATGAGGAAGGGCAGCCTCTGGCGTAGGCCCCCAGCTCCTGCATCTCCCCAGCCCTGCTACTGAGGGCCTAGGGCTCGTTCTGCGACCACTTAGGTCTCTCTTCCCTATTTTTGTTACCATCAACTGCTTCACCCTCCATCCAGACCTTCTGAGCGCTACGCTCAAAATGTTCTCTTGTTCATGGCCCCTCAGGGTAACGTCATTTCCAGATTCTACTTATATCTCTCTGTGGCCATCAGCCTGGGTGCCTGTAGGCATCAGCTCTCCTGGACCCCGGACTTGTCACCATTGTCCTAGTGAAAGTCTCAGTATGAGCCCTGGTTTTTTCCTGGTGGTCTTCCTGTCCCCTGACTTACCCAGCTCTCAGATATCTTATTATGAAGATCTCCAAAATTCATTTTTATTCCCACCTTGAGAAACTACGATGATCCCTTACTTACTGTCTGTAATAATAAGTCAAAATTCTGTATCTAGTCCTTTAAGGCAATCCACCAACTAGCCACTCTTCTTTCATCATCTCATCTGATTGGACCCTTTACTTCTGCCAATATAATTCACAGGCCAAATTCGACATTTCTGGCACAACTCTATGGCTATACATGCCACGTCCTCAACTGTAACTTCTACTCATGCACATCTTTCTTTAATTCTTCCCAAATCCAGCTAAAACCCCACCTCAGGGAGTCTTCTGCCAATACCAGTTTTACCCCCTTATCTTCTCTACTCAGTATGTGCCATATTCGCTGGTGTTTGCTGTTAATAATAAACAGAGGAAGAAGAGAGGCCGGTGACTGACTGAAGGTGTCCCATGTGCCAGGCCTTGTGTTTGACACTTCACACGCCGTCAAGGTCCTTGGAAGAAGCTGTCTCGGCAGGTGGTGTCCACCACTCTTCACCAGTCCTTATCTCAGGACACTGAGGCTCTGGTGCCCTTTAGTTGTTTTCTGGATGTGATTTTCTTCCTGAGGACAAGAGCCCTGATCTCTCTCTCTGCCTTTCTGTACCCTCACCTCCAGTTCCTAGAATTGTGCTCTCAGTTAGACGGGCCTTAAATCAGCATTTACTCACCCACTACTTTTTCTATAAACCACAGAAGGTAACGCAAATTATTTTAGAGATTTCAATTGGACATCCAGGAGAATTCTTTCACCGTGCATGATGTGATGTCCTCATTCAAAGGCACCTTAGAGGAGGAAAGTCTCTTTTTCATCCGTGAGAGGTGGAATGAAAGCAGTTCTAACCCATCACTGCCCAAGCTTGGGAATGGGTTAACACCAAGCACCCCCGCCAAATGGAAAGAAGGAAGTCCAAGGTGGTGTGGTGCTCCCGGTGGGAGCAGGGCTGCACCCTCCCCATGCCTGGGCTTGCAGAAGGTCCAGGTAAAGGGAGGGGTGTAGTCCCCGATCTACAAGCGAGTGGGCAGAAAGACTGAGGCTAGATGTGAGAATAGGGCTCAGCTTCTGCTCAAAAACATCTCAAGAAGCAGAAACGCTTTTGAAGCCTTACTAAGACTGCCTAAAAGACATGGCAGCCACTCAGGGTGCCTGCAGGGGGATTTAAAGAAACCAGAAGCTGACTCCTGCTGAAGTCTGCCTGAGTCCAGAATATGATGAGAGTACTTTTCCACCAGAATCTCCCACCAAACTGGCGTCAACTGGGAGAGCTGACAAAGGTAGGGGAAGCTGCCAAATAGGTCACCATTGAGTTGGGGGTGGTGAGGAGTGGTTGCCAAGCAATTGTGGCAACAGGAGGTCCCAATGAGGACTATGGGGAGTCCAGGAAGCCATGCAGGTGCTGTCCAGGCTGGAGCTCTCTGGGGCCACTCCAAGAACTCCCCTCCAATGGTGCCTGCCCCCAGAGGAGGTACCTGCCCCACAGCGGGCAGCGGGGTGCCTCTAACAGCAACGAACCATGATTCCTTTAACTACCCACAGGACAGAACGCCAGAGTGCATCTCTAAGCCTCAGTTTGGAAGAACTGTTTTGAATAAGCCTTCTTGGCTGGAAAAAGAACTTCTAATTAACATAAAATAACAGCTTTCAAACACTTGACTCAGGATATGGAGTTGAAAAGGTGTGGGCTTGGATTTAAGAGAACCAGACAGGAAGAACAGCGGTAGAGTGGCTGAGCACAAATGATGGAAAAAAGCACTTGGAAGACCTCTCAGGAGGAACAGCATGAGAGACGCTGGCAGAGAACAGGAGCCAGGGACACAGCATGGACAAAGAGGAAAGCCTGGCAGCTGCTGCCCAGGTACGGCCGGGATGATGGGCAGAAGCCACGCGGGTATGGGCAGGACGATGGGCAGCACCCATGCGGGTATGCCCAGGACCATGGGCAAAAACACCTGACCCGCCCGACGCCAACATTCCCTGGGATGCCCGAGGGAAAGCAGGAACAGAAGGTGCCACCTTTCCATCATTTCCCCTGACCTCAGCTTGTTTACAAGACATAAAACAATACTGAAAACAGAAGCAGCGACGCTTGCCATCCTATTCGCTGAAGCTGCTTACACACTTCAAGACTGTTCAAAAACATCTGGCTGGGTGTGTGTTACATTAGCACAGAAAGGAGAGTACACAAACAGTGACTGGCATTCGTTTGCTGCCGCTGATGTCCAAAGATGATATAGATTCAATCTGCTGAGAAAACTCAAGGCAAAAAGAAGGTTATGGAAAAACTTGGGAAAAGTTAACGTTTAATACCTTTCAATATGTCTGTCAACATGATGAAGAGGGCAGAGGAGATGCAGGTGAGACTGTGAGCTAGCCACACAAAGTTCACGAATCTAATTATTTTTTTTTTTGAGACAAGAGTCTCACTCTGTTGCCCAGGCTGGAGTGCAGTGGCATGATCTCAGCTCACTGTCAACCTCTGCCTCCTGGGTTCAAACAACTCTCCTGCCTCAGCTTCCCGAGTAGCTGGGACCACAGGCGTGTGCCACCAAACCCAGCCAATTTTTGTATTTTTAGTAGAGACAGGGTTTTGCCATGTTGGCCAGGCTGACCTCGAACTCCTGACCTCAAGTGATCCACTCACCTTGGCCTCCCAAAGTGCTGGCATTACAGGCGTGAGCCACCGTACTCGGCCATTAATCTAATTTAAAAATATATATCTAATTAAATATATATTAATTATATATATTTTTATATATAAATATTAATTTATATATATATATTTATATATATATATATATGAGCCAAGCATGGTAGCTCATGTCTGTAATACCAGCACTTTGGGAGGCTGAGGTGGGTGGATCACTTGAGCTCAGAAGTTCAAGACCAGCCTGGGCAACATAGTGAAACCCTGTCTCTACAAAAAATATAAAAATTAGCCAAGCGTGGTGGCAGTCACCTGTAATCCCAGCTACTTGGGAAGCTGAGGTGAAAAGATTGCTTGAGGCCCGGAGGTAAAGGCTGCAGTGAGCTGAGATGATGCCACTACACCACTCCAGCCTGGGTGACAGAGTGAGACCCTGTCTCAAAAAAACAAAACAAAAGAATATTTTGTCCATAGACTCATTGAAAACTTATAGAAAATTAATGAAGAAAAGAAGAACCTTGCTAAAATACCAATCTGACCCCATTACTGATGACCCAAATCTAGCATCTCAAACAATGGCTTTGCGGTCTGGCTCCTGTCCACCCACATGCTTAGCTACTAAAGGATTTTTGTCCATTGACCATCATCACCTATGCCCCGACTTGAGCCGTGGTCAACTTCCCCCATGTGTCACTCCTTCATGACCCTGGGTGTTCACACATACCGTTCCCTCTGTTTGGAATACCTTTCCATCCATTTCTGCTTTTTAAGTATCTACTCATCCTTCAAGATTCAGGTCAAATAGCAACCCCTCACTGAAGCCAGCCTTAAATAATAGGAGTTAAGCCTTTCAAATGGAAACGTGATTATAAAAAACACAAGAACTCACAACTGTGAAATCATAAGGTACAAGCCAGGAAACTTCTACTTTGAAGACAAGCAAAATAATAACAATCATAATGGCAGCTGCCAGACACTTTAAATATTTAATTCCAGATTCTTACAACAACCCTGAAAATGAGGCTGAGTTAAGTAATTTGCCCAAGTTAACACCACTAGTGATTGGTAGGACAGAAATTTAAAACCAAACCCATCTGAATAAGAAACAGAGAACGATGACTGAAAATCCAACCATGCTACTGACACTAATGAAGATACAGAACATTTTCTCACCCATTGCCAAATACTTAAAACTCGAAAATGTGCAAAGCTCTGTGTCAGATGCTGTGTTGAATACAAAATGGAATAAAATATAGTCCCTTGCTTACAAAGAATCTATAATCCAATAGGAGAAAAAGACTTAACCGCTACTATTGGGCAGGATTTCTAGTTTTGGGCCAGATGGTGGCCCTGAAATTTGAGTAGGGCTACAGGTGAGCAGGCGTTCGGGCCACTGGGGTGTTGCTCCTAGCATCTTTCATACATAGTCCTCTAAAGAACAATCACATCTGGCCAGGTGCAGTGGCTCATGCCTGTCATCCCAGCACTTTGGGAGGCCAAGGCGGGCAGATCGCTTGAAGTCAGGAGTTTGAGATCAGCCTGGCCAACATGGTGAAATCTCGTCTCTACTAAAAATATAAAAATTAGCTGGGCATGGTGGCGCACACCTGTAGTCCCAGCTACTCAGGAGGCTGAGGCAGGAGAATCATTTGGACCCAGGAGGCGGAGGTTGCAGTGAGCCAAGATTCACTGCACTCCAGCCTGGGCAACAGAGAGAGACTCTGTCTCAAACAACAAAACAAGAAAAAAACAAACAAACAAAAAAAACCAATCACATGTGAGAGAGAGAGAGAGAAAAAGAGAGAGGGAGAGAGAGAGTGTGTGTGTGTGCGTGTGTTGTGACTTGTCTTTCATCCAAAAGTCTGGTGCATATGAAATCTAGTTTTTTGAAGGACCCCATTAATCAAAGTTTTACTTCTCATTCAAACAAATAGAAATACTATTTTGCTGTACTTCTGGAATATTTTAAGAATCTCAAGATAACTCTTGTAATAACAACTATGTTTGGCTAGGGTAGGGCTTAGAAACACATGACTGCCCCTGGAGAAGCTCTGGGGCACGTGGCGTCGTGCCTTTCCACTGTTTCCACTGTTCACCTCAGAGTGGCACTTGGCAGGGCCAGGCTCAATGTCTCATGGCATCCTCAGGAAGACTTCCCTGACTCCCTGGAAGCTGCTCCCAACCACTGGACACTCACCTCTGGTAGCTCACCCTAGTTTAGTTTTAGCCTGGGCTGCACCCCGATGAGTCCCAGACTTGGACTAGGGCCAAAGATAAAGTGCAAAGGGCAGCTATTTCTGAATTCTGAGCCTTATGAAGAACTCTCGATGAAAACAAATTAGAGAAGTTCAGAGAATACTAAAGTCATAATTCCCTCCCATCTTCTGTGTCGGTAAAAAAAAAAAATGCACTTATGACATCAACAAAGAAACACACATATTAATACACAAAACCTTCACTAATTAGGTGATCTATGAATGCTGCAATCACAGGAGCTGCTTTAGAGGTAAAATCACGGGAACCTTGAATATTTGGTACCTTGTGCTGATCTGTGTTTGCGAGCTCCTGGGCTCTGCCTGCCAGGAACCTGCTCTTTCTTTATCTACTGAATGCAGGCAGGAATGCAAAATGGCTATGCAGAAAAGCCTGCAGGATCTGCCCAAGCGGGGCACCAGCCGAGGGGCCCTACCTTCATCGTCTCTTGTTGCCTTCTGGGAGCCTGTCCAGATGGGAAGCTGGAGGGGGGCTGGCTGTCAAACACCCAAAGGAAAGTAAGCATCTGTCACCAGGTAAGACAAAGAACAGATCAGTCTGAGGGGGGCAGGGGGAAAGTATGTTCAATTTTAACTTGAGAAGACCGTTTGGCAACTGGCTGATCAGAATTGTAAGAGAAGTCAAAAGAGATGTGCCAGCAGCACGTGGTGACCAGGAGAAGGCAGATGGGAATGTGAAACCAGAGAACTTGGGTGGCAACAGAGAGTCTGAGAGCAGCCCAGTGCTGCCCAGGGAGAGGGATGCCATCGACTCCATCTACCCAGCCCCTCGGCAGGGAGGAGGGATTCCTTTCAGGTTCCCACGTGGCTGGAAGGAAACTGATTGCAATTCATTTTCACCAGCATTTCTGAGGGCCCACCATGTGCTGCTCTTGGAGCCGCTCTCTCCTGGCTGGGTTTCCAAAGCACCTCAATCTCAGAAGGTGTTATAGCTCTGCAAAGAGCAGCTTCTGGTCCCAGGCTGAGTCACTGTCACTGAAAATCAATACCGTGACGGGCCTGACCTCCACCAGGTGAGCCAATGATACTGGGATGACAGCTGTGCACGTCCTGGAGCTGGGAGACCTCAAACCACCCCGAGGCCTCTCTGGCAACAGCTGGAAGGGATGAGAAAGCATGGAACAGGTCATGTGACCATTCCCACTAGGTATCAAATCAGGCCTCACAAAATGCACATACTCAATAATGTCACCTGAATGAGCCAATTCCTCAATGGTTACACAGACAATATATGACTTCTTAGATCATCTGGCTTACCTAATTGCTGTATTGATGTGCTATTCACTGCGGTTCATTAGAAAATATATAGATGTTTCCAATTAATCCAAAGCTTGAAAAGGCCTTAGGTCCTACAATACTTTACTACTTAGAGTGTGTCCAAGGCAGGCAGCCTCAGAATCCCCTGGGAGCTTAAAAGAAATAGAAGAATATCCAGGTTCTCCACTCACCCTAGACCCACTGAGTCAGAATCTGCATGTAACCAGGTCACCAGGGGATTCATGTGCAAATTTAAGGTCAGGAAGCACTGCTCTCATTCATAACTCTCCATCCTTACTTTCCATGGTCTGATTTTAAAAAGAAAAAAGACTTCCCAGGGAAAAGAGTTCTCACAGTCTCTGCACTTAGGAAATTCTGTGTTCATTTCATTCCAATAAGAACTGGGGGAGCGTGTCTTAGAAGAGATTTTTCGGGATGTATTTTGTTCTTAAATTCAGTGGGAATTCTGAATAACCATTTACATTAAGCCCCCAAAGGAAGGCCACCCCTGCCCATGTCTTGAACAGAATGCTTCCTTCCTTCTGCAGGTGCTATAGCCCTGTCCTCACATGTCTCCAGTGAAGGGGTTCGGGAGGCCACAGTGTACCCACTGAGGGGTACCATTCATGCTGTCACCCCCAGAAGGGGCACCTGCTTGAGTCTGCAGAGTGCTGAGTAACCATCCCACTCCCACTATGGGTTCCCCAGGGGCTGAAAACTCAAATGTCTTCCAAAACAGGCAAGTGTGATGACCAGAAGGTCAGCAAATTCAAACTTTTTTGAGATGCGCACTGGCCTAACACAACTCTGCTAGCTGATGCCAGCTTACGGGCTGCCACTGGAAACCATCAGTCTATATGTTTTTCGTACATCAAATCTGAGTACGTGGTTCTGTTTCAAAACCCCAGGCGCACGCCAGCCCCAGGCGGGCCAGTCTGCTGGCAGAAGCACTCTTGGGGGGTTTGAAGAGCATGGGTGACTCCTCTCCTAACGAATCTTCTCTGGGAATGAAGCCCTGGCGAGTCGCTGGCCTGGGTAGCTCTTTGGGGAATTTTTGTCTGGTAGTTATTTAACCACAGGGAAGTTCTAGAAAACCACCTTTATTTATTTTGTTTTGTTTTGCTCGAGACAGGGTCTGGTTCTGTTGCCCAGACTGAAGTACAGTGGCTTGAGGGTCAAGACCCTTGACCTTCCGGGCTCAAGAGATCCTCCTGCCTCAGCCTCCTGAGTAGCTGGGACTGCAGGCATGCATCACCATGCCTGGCTAATTTTTAAAAATGTTTTTGTAGAGGCAGAGGTCTCGCCATGTTGCCCAGGCTGGTCTTGAACTCCTAGGCTCAAGAGGTCCTCCTGCCTCAGCCTCCCAAAGTGCTGGGATTACAGGCGTGAGCCACTGCACCCGGCCCATGTGACCACCTTTAATGTCCCCGGATGCTGGAGAAGAGGTCACAGCACACCAGGCTGGCACATCTGGGACACTCACATGGCATTCCTGCCACTCCAGTCTCACCCATGAGTGTGAGCACAGGGCTGCATCTTCCCAACCCAGACTCCCAGATCCACTGTCCTGGGAAAATCCAGGCCACACCTATTTAGCAAAACCAAGTTTCTCAGGACCAAAGTATGGGATGGAAAAGCCTTGTTCTTTAGAACTCAGCAGCCCTTATCTCAGCTGGGAGGCTGTGGTAAGCAGTGGCGCTGGGGCCGGGGCCGCGGCCATCCCTGGCGGTTTGGCTGCCTCTCTTGGTGTCCTAATCCTCCCTCCTCTTTATGACAGGCAGGAGCTCCTGTTAGAGCTCATATCAGTTACATTTTGCTTCTCATTTCAGTCAAAGTGTCAACAATCTGGAATACTCCCCCATCCTTCTAGCGGTATTTTTAGCACGAACAAACAACTGACATAGTTAGCTGGAATAAATCACCTCAAGAAACCCCAGTTTGGCTCATTTTTGCTCCCACGTCAGTTATTAATCTCCACTCAGATCGGCATCCAGGAGATGGCACCTAAGCTGGAAATGACCTGGTCAGGTGCAACTGAAACCCCCTCTGGAACCATATTGGCCGGTTCCAAAGACCTCTCCAATCCCTGTGAGTGACATCTTAATGAAGGGAGCCATTTCGTGTAGTGCCATCCATGAAGCCAGAGAGTCCACAGCCAGGGCTACTCCCGAGGGCTACCTGAGCGCATGGCGTTAGGGCTTGGGGGCTGCCAAGCAAGTGAGGGGCCCAAAACCTGCCCTCAGATTTGGAAAATGAACTGAACAAGTGCCTTTGGAACAGGAAGTACCGAATAGGCATCCGCTGAGTAAACGTGAACAGGACACGTTTGAAAGCAAGCCTTCCTGTCAGACTACTCTGGCTCCTGAAAGAAATAAACTGTTCTCTCTCAACCACAAAGCCTTTTGGTAATTTCTGACACGAGGGAAGCAAGTCCCGGCCTCTTCTGCCTGGGAAGTCCCTGCCTGCTCTGCCGCCCTGCCTCTCCTAGAGGACCTTCTCCCTGGAGGATCTCCTGGTCTTTATTTCTGACTGAGCTCCCAGGGCCCTGATTTCCCCACATGCCTCAGTTTGAGGAGGGAACACAGTGAAGAAACGAGACACTGGGGCCCAGTTCAGCAGACAATGGCAGATGTCAGAAGAATGGAAATCCAGGCCGGGAGCGGTGGCTCACGCCTGTAATCCCAGCACTTTGGGAGGCCGAGACAGGCAGATCACGAGGTCAAGAGATCGGGGCCATCCTGGCCAACATGGTGAAACCCCTTCTCCACTAAAAATACAAAAAAAAAAAAAAAAGCTGGGTGTGGTGGCATGCACCTGTAGTGCCAGCTACTCAGGAGGTGAGCCAGGAGAATCGCTTGAACCCAGGAGGCAGAGGTTGCAGTGAGCCGAGATCGTGCCACTGCACTCCGGCCTGACAGAGCAACACTCTGTCTCACACACACAAAAAAAATAATAAGAAGAAGAATGGGAATCAGATCAGACTACCTAAACCTAGAAGGGGAAGGGCTTAGACCACGATGTGATATGGACTTGATCCATGAAGTTCTGTGACACAGAAGTAGTGCCTTCCGCACAGTCAGGAGGGAACTAGGAAGGAAGTGGCCTGGCCAGCCATTGGGAAACCCAAGCGGCTCTCTAGGACCAGAGGTGGATGTTGCATCTCTCTGGGGGCCGGTGCCATATGGGATGGCACACAGTTGCATCAATCAGCCACTATTGTGAATTCTGGCCCATTTTACATTTCCTGCCTTCTCTGCCTTCACTTCCTGTGTGTTCCCATGAGGGGCTGCTCGGTTTCGCATGGCTTGATTCCACTGTGCCAAGGGACACTGAAGGCGGGACTTTTGTCCATGCCTGGCCTGGAGCTTGGAAAAAGACAGCCCTGCTCCCCGAAGGCGAGGGTTTCTTTGGAGGCATAGCACACTCCAGTGTGATTCTGCCTCCAGATCTCACTGCACGCTGCGTGAAGGCAGAGACAGTGCCATCCCTGGCTTTGGTCTTCCTGAGCCTGGCACCATGCCTGGCTGAAAGCAGGCACTCACCACCCATGAACTGGGGGAGCTGTTCAAAGGACAGTGAATCTGACTATCTGAAGGTGGCTTATCTATTCTCACCAGTTGTTTTCAGCTCAGGAACCCCCCAATAATACTTGTAGGATAAATTTGGAGGTTCTCCTATTTCTATTCCTTGCTCTCAGGTTCCTTTTTTTTTTTTTGAATAGTAAACTTTCCTTACTTTAAAATGCAAAAGACCATTACAAAAGAACTGGAATTCAACTGTGTTTGGAATATCTGATTATTTTTCACAACTGGCTGGATAATCAGCAGGCACCTTATACCACCCATTTGCAGAAAGCTGATCATCATCATTTTATCAGATAGTGAAACTCAGTAGAGTAGAGATGAAAATGGATAAGGCGGACACAAGCTTAGCTGTGGACGAAGAGCTCCCAGGCTACTCTGCATGGACAGACTTTCAAGCACGCATCACACAGACAGGTATTACTGTTTGTAACAGGCAGCCCTGGGCCAGGTGCAGGGGAGCCAGAGGCTTCCAGGAAACACTTGCATGAAGTCTGAAGAGGACACTCCCATACTCCAAATTGTTGACTGAGATATGGGGAGGACTTGGAAAGAAAAGCATGAAAATGAATAAACCTTCTGGATGCTATGACTGGGAAGGAGCGGATTTGGTGTGGGCCTTGCCATGGCACCCCTCCTGGCCCAGCCTGGCCTCTCCCAGCTGCTCAGCTTTCTGAACCTGGGGCGGCCAGCCAGTGCTCTCTTCTGTGGCTAACAGGGAGGCAGGGATGCCCTGAAGGCTTGCTCTCCAACATACTCAGAAAAAAAACCTAAGAAAAGGGAATTTCCCTGGAAAGGAAGCAGAATATTCCATGAGGAATTAAACTAGCGGATACCAGTCGTAGGCAAGCCTAGTACTGGGTGTGAAAACAGGGGGAGGGGCTTGGGCCAGCACCACTCCTTATCTCAGGACGTGGCTGTTTCCAACCCTGGAGAAAGGAGGAGCCTCTCATAAACAAATGTGGCTTCAAATGCATTTTCCCGCCATTTCCTCTCTTCCAGTTCTTCTCCTTTTGCCTCATAACCAAATTTTCAGTTTCCAAGCCATTTTTCATCGCATTTTGGGGATTTGGTCTCTCCTGACAAGCATCTATGATTAATGAAGGCAACAGCACAGACCCAATGCCTCACAGAGAGATGACATAGATGGGCACGGGGTGCTGGGAGGCTGCTTCCTGGGCTCAGCAAGTCCATCCCAGAAGGACATTGGCTCAGCGATCCAGAGCCAGAGAATCTCAAGGGCAGAGGACCTGCCATCATGTACGAATGCTGGAGACCCTCCTGCAGCCACACACGGCAACAGAGAGAGCTCAGAAAGGTTTGTTTCTTTAAAATGCAGTAAAATATACGTAACATAAAATTTGCCAGTTAGCCATTTTAGGTGTACAGTTTAGTTGCACTGTGTACATTCACACGGTTGTCCAACCATCACCACCCTCCGTTTCCAGTACTCTTTTCATGTTGCAAATGAACAATAACTTCCCATTCCCCTCCCAGCCCTGGCAACCACTGTTCTGCTTTCTGTCTCTTTGAGTTTCACTACTCCAGGTACCTCATGTAAGTGGAGTCACACATTCTTTGTCCTTTTTTGACTGCCTTATTGCACTTAGCGCAATGCCCTCGATTTTCATCTATGTTGGTACATCCATCAGAACGTCCTTCCTTCTTAAGGCTGAATAATATTCCACTGTATGTGTAAACTGCATTTTGCAGATCCATTCACTCACTGATAGGCACTTGGCTTATTCCCACCTCTTGGCTATTGAGAATTATGTTGCTGTGAGTGTGGGTGTATAGATCTGTCCAAATCTCTGTTTTCAATTCTTTTGGGCAGACACTCAGAAGTGAGACTGCTGGATCACATGGTAGTTCTATTTTTAATGTTCTGAGGAACCACCATACTGTTTTCCAAAGAGTCTGCACCATTTTACATTCCCACTAACAATGCACAAGGGTTCCTATTTCTCCGCATCCTTGCCAACACTTGTGACTTTCTGTTGTTTTTTTATAAAATTCATCCTAATGGGTATGAAATGGTATCTCACTGCGGTTTTGATTTGCATTTCTCTAATGATGAGTGACGTAGAAACTCTTTTCATGTGCTTATTGGCTATCTGTATATCTTCTTTGGAGAAACATCAATTCAACTCCTTTCCTTTGCCCATTTCCTAATGGGGTTGGGGTTTGGTTTGGTTTGGTTTGGGTTGTGGAAAGTTGATTTTAAATAAGCTACTGCACCACTAAGTCCCACTCCACTGTGACCCCTGTTGCCTTCCAGGCTGCCACCCATTCTCCTGTGTCCAAAGACCTCCCTCCCCAGCTGGTACCCCTGGGTGGGTTTCTGTGTACTAACTCCTTGCAGATATCCTTCAGGTATCAATGGATCATTTCTCCAGTTTAATGAGATGAACAGCCTCTTTCCTGGTGGTCTAATTTCTTATCAAATGCTAATATAATGGACATGTTCATTGCTTCATCACTCAGCACAGGCATAAAAACTTCCCATAACACCTGGTCTCTAAGTAATCACTAAATCAAAACATTATTCAATATGATGTTTCAACTTAAACCGAAGTTCTCTAAAAGTATGTGTGTGTGAGCCTGAGTGAAAAAGAAACATTGGTCTCAGTTGCCAAGTAATGCTTTTTTAAAAAATTAGATGTATCTCCACTCAAGTAAAGAACGATCATAACTAAGTTTCCTAGTTTATCGATTCCAGATTAACAGGGGAGATAGCATTAAACTCCTGCTCATCTGGGTTATAAGCTCTAATGGAGCAGAAACTGGCTTGTTTACAGCAGTAATCCCCAACATCTAGCACAGCCCCTGGCATGTGGTAGAAACTCAGTGCTTCCAAGTCAATTCATGGTTACGAGCACAGACGGCGAGGCCAGACTGCCTGGGTTGAGATCGTGGCTCTGTCACTTTCTGTGTGTATACTCTTGGACAAATTACTTAACTTCTCTGTGCCTCAGTTTCCTTAACTATAAAATGAAAATAATAATAAAACTACCCACCGTAGATAGTTCTTGTGAGGATTAAATTAGTTAAGAGTGTGTAAAAAGTGCTATTAAGAGTGCCTGTCACAATTCGTTGTATAAACATTAGTGGTTATGAATGCTGAAAGAATGACTGATGAAATGAATGAATGTTGTATATGTTTACTTCTTCCATATAGTTTCCACTGATGTAAAAATAAATGTGATTGTCTGATAAAATCTGCGTTCACATGTGTAAGAGCTGAGGCCATAGGCAGAAGTGTTCTAGAAGAGCTCTGTGCCTCCAATCAGGTGACTGAGGGTGTGTCTCAATATCCCCTGATGTCTTACAGTTATGGGTCAGAAAAAACACTTCAAACACTTGTACAAACACCATAATGATCTCATATTTATATCAGTAATCTTGAGAGGTTTCAAAAATCAATTTTGTTTGCTTCGTGGTAGCATCCGATGTTTTCTTAAGTGTGCTATTGATTTGATGACCTCTCTGGGAATACATGAATAGGGGTGAGTATATGTTCTATTTAAATAGGAAAAAATAAAAATTCAAATGAATTAAAAATCTATTGAAGAACTGCATAACCACAATTGTCTCAGGGCAAGAAAGTTAAATTCCGGCAGTGGCCCTCCTTAGCAGCCATTGTAAGGCTTGCTGAATTAGAATACAACCTTTTAGTAATACTGAAGTTCTTAAATGCCACCATAAGTATGATACTATCTGGTATGTTTTCCAAAGACACAGAATAACAAACTGTCAGTTCTTAACCTGATATTTTTTTCTAAAAATTAATTTCAATGGCAGAAACACAGTCTGATGCCCTGATCAAAGCTCTGGATGGACAGTGCCTCATTGCTTTTGGGAGAGACAATTATGTACTCCAAACATTACCTGGTACCTACTTCTACCTTTTTGGGCTAGTGAGGAAAATTACTAAGTACAATGTATTAATGAAGGGAAATTTCTACAAAGCTGTACTGAAAAAGAAAAAAAAAATCAGGGCTCTTATGGCAAGTATAATAGATAGTGAATCTTTCAGAATTCATGAACACCTTTCAATATAAAAATGTGTACTTTGTTAATTTTTTTGGGAGTCAGGCAGAGTCTTGCTCTGTGACCCAGGATGGAGTGCAGTGGCACAATCTCAGCTCCCTGCAACCTCCGCCTCCCAGGTTCAAGTGATTCTCCTGCTTCAGCCTCGCGACCAGCTGGGACTACAGGCGTGCACACTGTGCCCAGTTAATTTTTGTGTTTTTAGTAGAGAAGGGGTTTCGCCATGTTTGTCAGGCTGGTCTTAAACTCCTGCCCTCAGGTGATCTACCTGCCTCGGCCTCCCAAAGTACTGGGACTACAGGCATGAGCTACCGTGCCCAGTCCATTGTTAATTTTTATTTTGGGAAAAACTTACAATGTGCCTGAGATAATCATTACATAATCAGTTAATATTAACTTGTCATTCTTTTGTTCAGATATTTAATAATTCAGGGGTTTAAAAAATAAATTTTCAACAAAAAAGAAGGCAGATTAAGAGAAGCAACGAAAAGACAAGACATGTATGAAAATGGCAGACCTGAATCCAACCATATCATTAATTATATTAAATGTGAATGGACCAAACACTTGAGACAGAAGGCAGAGATTATCAGACTAAGTACAATAGAAAGACCCATCTGCTATCTATTCTGTAAGAAGACAAGTAGACCAGGTACAGTGGCTCATGCCTGTGCTCACGGCACTATGGGAGGCCATGGCGGGTGAATCACCTGAGGTCAGGAGCTTTGAGACCAGCCCGGCCAACATGGCAAAACCCTATCTACACTAAAAATACAAAAATTAGCTGGGTGTGGTGGCATGTGCCTGTAGTCTGAGCTACTCTGGAGGCTGAGGCACGAGAACCGCTTGAACCAGGGTTGCAGTGATCTGAGATCATGCCACTACACTCCAGGCTGGGAGACAGAACAAGACTCTGTCTCAAAACAAAACGAAACAAAAAAGAAGACAAGTAATATGTGAAGAAAGAATGGCTGGAAACTTTTTGGAAATGACAAACAACACAAACAATACCAATATAGTTTTAAACAGCCCAAAGAGTACTGAACAGGATTCACCCTTAGAGGTATCACAGCAAAAGTGTACAATAGCCATTACAAGAAGAATAGCAATTACAAGAAACAACAGCAATTACAAGAAGCCAGAGAGAAAAGACAGATGACATGAAAATGAACTACAAGTAAACAGATAGTTGACTTCTCAACAAATACAAAAGGAGCAAGACAGATCACCTGTGCTCCTTTTGTAGTTGTGAGAAGTCAACTATTTGTGAGAAAATGTTTGAGCCTAGAATTGTATATCCAATTTGAAAAACTTCTTTGGAGAGTAAAGGCAAGTACACTTTTAGAGACAGTCTAAGAAAGTCTGCCAGCAATAGACCCTCACTAAAATCTCTTGGGTAATCACTAAAGAAGAACAACCAAAGAGAATGTTTCCTTTTGATATTAGCAGAGAAAAATATGTCAGAAAAATATAATCAATCTAAAAGTAAGCAGAAAAAGAGAGGATAAGATATGGAACAAAAGGCAAGTCAAATAGAAAGCATGAATGACCGATAGACACGAATATATCAGGATTTACAATAAGTAGAAATAAACTAAATATTCCAGATAAGACTATAAGCCTGGGTTTAAAAATAATTATCTATACATAATAAGCACAAAAGTACATCCAAACCATATTTTAAAAGTTCAAAAAGAGGCCAGGTGCAGTGGCTCACACCTGTAATCCCAGCACTTTGGAAGGCAGAGGTGGGCAGATCATTTGAGGTCAGGAGTTCAAGACCAGCCTGGCCAACACGGTAAAACCTCGTCTCTACAAAAAATACAAAAATTAGCTGGGCGTGGTGGTGCATGCCTGTAATCCCAATACCCAGGAGGCTGAGGCAGGAAAATCACTTGAACCTGGGAGGCAGAGGTTGCAGTGAGCTGAGATTGCACCTCTTCACTCCAGCCTGGGTGACAGAGACTCCATAAAAAAAAAAAGTTCCAAAAGAATGGAAAACAATAGTCCAAGTCTATGTATGTGTATATGTATACATGTGTATACAAACACACACACGCACACACATATTTGTACAGATGTATGGGCATACATATATATGTATGTGGCTATATGTATATCATACAAAATAGACTTTGAAGCAAAATGCCTTGTATCTTACAACATAATGATAAAAAGTTGAATGTACCAGAATACACAGCAACTCTAAATTTATATGCACCTAATAGCACAGCTTTACAATATAGAAAGGAAAAACTACTATAAAGTTGTGCTAAAAAATGCTTCCTCTCAACAAATGACAGATTAAGTAGACAAAAAAATCTATGAAAATAAAGAAGCTCTGAGTAGCATACTTAATAGCTTAACCTAATAAAATATATAAAAATATCCTCAACTAATGCAGAAAACATTCTTCTTAGGCACACATGGAATGTTTACAAGAAGTAACCACTGGGCCACAAAATAAGTTCAACCAATTTCAAATGTATATATAGTCTTTAAACATAATTTAATGAAAGCTCATAACAAAAGATAAATTGAAAAAACTCATATTTGACAATTGTAAAACAGAGTTCTAAACTAACTAATGGGTCAAAAAGAAAAAAATAACAGAAATTTAAAAATATTTAGAATTATACAATAATAAAAATTTCAGATATTGAAACTTGTGGTTTATAGCTACAGCAGTATTTAGAGGAAAATTTTTAGTCTTAAATGTTTGTGTCAGAAAATAAGGCAAAAAAATTAATGAACACCCAACTAAGAGATAAGAAAAAAAAAATACAACAAAACAGAACTTAAAGAAAACAGAAGTTAGAAAGTAATAAAAATGAGAACAGAAATTCATGAAAAAGAAAGTAAACCTACAAGTGCGATGACAAAAAAGTTACTGGTTCTTTGAAAGGATCAATGTAACAGACAAATATCTGACAAGACTATTCAAGAAAAGAAATAAAGTGTATTAAACAATATTAGGAGTGAAAAAAACGTAACCAACAGATGTTATATGAAAAATAAACATTATGAATTATTTTATGCCAATAAAATTTAAAATTTAGAGGAAATGGACAAATCTTTACATATAATATATATTACAGCTTGCACATTATACATAGCTTAACAAAATAAGAAACAGAAGACCTGAATAGACTACAACAATTTTTAAAAAGCATCAGGAATATTCCCATAGAAAAAAAAGCCAGCCCCACATGGTTTTACAGATGCATTCTACCAAAACTTAATATTCTTGAAACAAATAATTCCAAAACACTCAAAAAGAAAAAGTACTACTCCAACTCACTTAATGAGGCTGGCCTAACCTTGATGCCAAAACCTGGCAAAGACATAAGGAGAAAGGAAAAGAACAGGCCTATTTTGCAAATGAACACAAACGTAAAATTCTCTAAAAAATAAGTAAAGTGAATCCATAAAAAAGCTAATTTACCATGATCAAGTTGGGCTTATTCCAAGTATACAAGGTTAGTTTAACATTAAAAAATATAAATTAATATAACATTCACAGATGAAAGGAATAAAGTCATAATAATCTCAATAGATACAGAAAAGGCGTTTGATAAAATCTGCTATCAATTCATGATTAAAAAAATAACTCTTAACAAACCAGGAAAAAGGAAACTTCTTTCATCTCTTAAATAGTATGTACAAACAAACCTGTAACAAATGCAATTCTTTTTTTCTGAGGCGGGGCTCGCTCTGTTGCCCAGGCTGGAGTGTAGTGGTTCAGCCTTGACTTCCTAGGCTCAAGCGATCCTCCCACTTCAGCCTTCTGAGTAGCTGGGACCCCAGGTGCACGCCACCATGTCTGGCTATCTTTTTTGTTTTCATAGAGATAGGGTCTCACGATGTTGCCCAGGCTAGTCTTGAACTTTTGAGCTCAAGTGATCCTCCTGCCTTGGCCTCTCAAAGTGCTGGGATTACAGGCATGGATCACTGCGCTCAGCCAAATGTAATTCTTAATGGTAAAACAGTGAAAGAATTTTCTCATTCGACTAGGTCTTAACTAGTACAGTAAGGCAAGTTAAAAAAATTAAAGGATTAGAGAAAAAGAAACAATTTTAATCACCTCAGAACAAAAGTCATTATATATGTAGAAATTCCAAGCTGATTTATAAATAAACCATTAGACTTACTAAGAAGAATGAGTCAAGAAGAATGTGCAAAAACCAGTTGGCTTTCTAGACCCTTGCAACAAGTACATAGTGAATTTGATTACAAAAATATTCTGTATACATATAGTGTATACAAAAGCATGAAAATTTTTTTCAGGTAACTGAAAAAAGTCTAGTAAAAAAATGGGCAAAATCTTTATTAAAAAATATAAAACATCCAAAAATATTTGTAAAGGCCTAAATAATTAGGGAGCTATAATGGCTATAGATTAGAAAACCTACTGTCATAAATATGCAGTTCTCCCCAAACTGAGCTATTAAATTAAATTAATTCCAAAGTCTCCAGAAGTTTTGTTGTTGTTGTTGTTGTTTTTTGAGACAGAGTTTCGCTCTTGTTGCCCAGGCTGGAGTACAATGGTGTAATCTCGGCTCACCGCCACCTCCACCTCCCAGGTTCAAGCGATTCTCCTGCCTCAGCCCCCCAAGTAGCTGAGATTACAGGCATGCGCCACCACTCCCAGCTAATTTTGTATTTTTAGTAGAGACAGGGTTTCTCCATGTTGGTCAGGCTGGTCTTGAACTCCCAACCTCAGGTGATCCACCCACCTCAACCTCTCAAAGTGCTGGGATTACAGGTGTGAGCCACCATGCCCAGCAGTCTTCAGATGTTTTCTGTGGAATTTGATGAGCCTGATTTGAACATTCATATGAAAGTTCAAATGTCCGAGACAAGCCATGGTGACCTAAAGAGCAGGATACAGAGAGGGACCCACCTCAGGTATAATGAAGCAATGACAATGACAAGACAGTGGCAATCACATGGGACGGGCACGATGGCCAAGGGAACGAAATGGGAGGCTTAGAAACACCTGGAGACATTTGGTTGATGACAAAGGTGGCACTGTGGAGCAACAGGGCAAAGAATCTTTTCAATGTGTGGTGCTGGGACAATTGCATATCCCATGGGGAAAATTACATTGGCTCCCTCATACTATACACACATAAGACAGTCCATTCTAGGTGGGCCCTTAGATTCCAGTGTGAAAGATAGCACAAAAGAGCTTTTAGAAGACGATTTAGGAGACTATCTTCATGATCTTGCAGAAGGGAAAGGCTTCTTAAACTAGACATAGAAAGTGCTGTCCATAAAGAAAACAACTTCTACTTTCCATTACTTTAAAATGAAGAACTTCTAAGGCCGGGTGCGGTGGCTCACGCCTGTAATCCCAGCACTTTGGGAGGCCGAGGGTGGGCGGATCACGAGGTCAAGAGATCGAGACCATCCTGGCCAAAATGGTGAAACCCCATCTCTACTAAAAATACAAAAATTAGCCGGGCATGGTGGTATGCACCTGTGGTCCCAGCTACTCAGGAGGCTGAGGTGGAAGAATCGCTTGAACCCAGGAGGCAGAGGTTGCAGTGAGCCGGGATTGCGCCACTGCAGTCCAGCCTGGCGACAGAGCAAGACTCCGTCTCAAAAAAAAAATAAATAATAATAATAAATAAATAAAAATATAAAATAAAATGAAGAACTTCTGTTTATCAAAAGACATCACAAAGAGAAAGCAAAACAAAATCACAGTTTGGGAGATTTCTGCAACACATATAACCAAGAAAAAGACTAGTAATCATAACAGATAAAGAAGTCTTACATATTATTAACAAAAAGACTATCCAATAAAAAAAGAAGGAATTTCACATACACTTCACAAAAGAGAAAAGCTGAATGACCAATAAACAAAAAGATGTCCAAATTCATTAGTAATGAGGGACACACAACTTAAACTCACAAGGTGACATAATTAACCAGCAGTCATTTTGCCAAAAATAAGAAGTCTGGCAGAACTAAGTACTGGTGTATGGAACCACAGGGCTTTGGGTGCTGATGATGGGAGTGTAAACTAATACAATCCCTTTGAAAAACATTTTGGAATTATTTGGTAAAGTTGAAGATACATGCATCCTATGACCTAACTATTTCACTCATAGAGAGATCCTTGAACATGTGCTCCAGGAGCCCTGTAAAGAATATTTACAAGCATTGTTCATAATAGACAAAACCTGAAAACAATCCACACATCTATTCACAGTAGACTAAATAAATAAATCTTAGTGCATTTACACAAGAAATACTATTCATTCATGCAAACCAACAAATCACTGCTGTATGCAGCAAGGAGGATCGTCGGGAATGGGAGGTTAAGCAATGAACACAAGCAGCATAAGGACATATTCAGTATGATTCCATTTTCTACAAAAAGTTTAAAACAGGCAAAACACAATTTTTATTATTTAGGAGTACAGGCCAGGTGCAGTGGCTCATGCCAGTGATCCCAGCACTTTGGGAGGCCAAGGCGGGTGGATGGCTTGAACTCAGGAATTTGAGCCCAGCCTGGCCAACAGGGTGAAACTACGTCTCTACAAAAAATACAAAACTTAGCTGGGCATGGTGGCACACGCCTGTGCTCTCAGATCCTACTACTGAGGTGGAAGGATCCATTGAGCCTGGGAAGTTGAGAATGCAGTGAGCTGTGATTATACCACTGCACTCCAGCCTGGGTGACAGAGTGAGGCCCTGTCTCAAAAAAAAGCACAACGTACGTGGCATAGAAACATGAGAGAATGATTAACACAGAATTTAGAATGGTGATTAACTTGTCAGGCGAGAGGCAAGAGGAGAGGATACAGAGAAAAGTCATAGGCAATATTACATGGAAAATCCATATATATAGGAAACACATATACATGTTTAAGATATGTATAAGTATATACGTGTAAGTAAATCTACACAGGAAATTCACAGGTGATATTAATGTTCTTTTTCCTAAACTAAGAATAAGCAAATATGTTCATTGTATTATTTTAGATATATTTTTAAAATATTCTTTTGATTTTAATATTTAATAACAATTTTAAAAGATTCTAAAATACCACATTTGAAAATACTTTAGTAGTATTGGTGGCAATAGTCATAGTAATATGAGTTTCTACCAATTGTTAGGTAATTACCAGGTACAACACCTCAAATGCACTAGCTAACTCAATTCTCACCACAACCCTCTGAGATGGATATTTTATTACTCACATTTTGTAAATGAGGAAATGAGACTCAGAGAGATTTGGTGACTTGCTCAAGGTCACATGACTTAAAAGTGAAGAATCTGGAGTCCTAAACCAGAGTTGTCGCACTGTAAGACTGTGCTCTCAACCACTACCAAAAAGTCTTCCTCGTTCCTTTCCTTCCATACTGGACTAACCTATATCACTTCCAAAAACGCCTGCTTCTCCAGAGTATTGAGCTTATTTTGGGGGTTCCCTGAAGAAAGAATTCCTGGTCCTCACGAGCCCTACAGTTAGGAATATCTTGTCAATTGTTGATTCTACTGTTGTCTCAGCCCTGCTCAGAGTGACAAAGTGGCTGAGACGGTACCTCTCATCTTAGAACTTTTTGGACCTTGTTTAAGGTACTTAAACAGCAAGTTTGATCATTTCATTGTGACAGGGAGGTAACACTGGAGGGACCAGCTGCTCCTCCAAGGGCTTCAGCTGTCTCCTCTGGTAACTGCCCAACAGGTGGACAGTGCCGACCCTCATGGAGAAAAGGTTTCACCTCCATCTCAAGGCCTGACTACCCATCAACTATGTCCTCCACTCCCAGGCTTCAGGGAGTCTACAGTTCTGCTGGAGACAAGCTTGTCACAAACAAACAGATAATACTACATGGCAGCGCAACGAGTGCCCACTTAATCTCGTTTAGGTTGGTGCTGAAATGTTTTAGCTAGGTTGGGAAGAAACCATGGGATCCACTGATTACATTTGGCCCCGATTTTTAATAAAGTATTCTTGGGAAGAAGTTTCCCATCACAAAGAAATACAAATATTTAAAAAGCAAACAAGTCACGGACGGGCTCTCAGACCTGCTGCCATATGCTTTGCTTTTTTGAGCTTACGGCTTAACATTAAAATAACAGCCTTGCATTCCTCAAATATCTCTACTGCTGTTCCTTACTTCTACTACTTGAAAAGGCTGTCAGCTGCTGTCACTTGGAGGCATTGCCATATTAGCCACCACTATTTACTGCTTACCATGTGGTATGGCTAATAAGCCTCCCCTTGGATGACACCCTAGGCTATGGAAGAAGGAACCAAGAGCGTGTTTGTGTGTCTTGGAGGGTGAGACAGGGAATGACGCTTTATAAATATTGATGAGAGACACTGAATTCAATTGCATCAGGTAGTACTTTACCAATGGTTAAAGGATCGAATATTTTTTAAAGTGCTTTCACCATTTTAAGGTTCCATGGGATAAACAGCTTGGGGTAAAATCCAGAAATATGGTTAGTGTGCAAAAGAGCCAGTTTGAGATCTGCAAAAGTAAAACACTGCAGCAAAGCTCTTTAATTCACTCTGCATAAATAGCTGAGCCTACAAAAGAAATTTCTAGTCAGAGGTTTCCTGGATTATAACAAGAATTCTCTCCTCGATGGGGAGAAGTGCCCTTTTCACTTGAAGACAAAGAAATGTTTGTAATGGAAATGTGTGAACCAATTTTCCAAGGAGAGCTGCTGAAAAGCACTGATTAAAAACACAGTGAGGTGATGAGGCAGAGAAATAAAGCCAGAGCTGACCCACTTAAAGTTTGTGGCTTGCACTTACTTCTGAAAGCGAAGAAGGCAACCCCGGGCCACCTTCTACATTCTTTCCCTTCTCTCCAACCCCAAGCAGCCCCTGCCCCATTACTGACCCTGCAACTCTGTAGACAATCAGAACTTTCCAGCGTGTGGGAATGTTTACTATTTCTGGCCATTGTGTACTGGTTACTAAGCTACGGCCGCTGAGGATGAAATGGTAACCCAGCAGCCCAAAAGACAAAGTCCTTCTCAACAAAGCCGAACCAACAGGCAATGGATTCAGTGATTCAGGGGAAAGCTGTGAAGATGGGTAGACAATTCGAGCATATGACAGTTTATAGCAACAATTCTGAGGTTATGGACAACATTGATTGTTTAAGAACTTCCAGTTCCTAGAGAATAAAACGAAGGCACAAAGAGGGAAGGTATCTTGATTAATATTGCCTAAAATAGGAGAATCACCAAGATATAGTGGAAGCCCTCAGTAATTCAGGACAAGCAAGCTATAAAGCCCTGTTTCCCAAATTTCACACACTGGAGTTTGTTTAACATCACTTTTGCCATATCCAAGTATATCTGTATTAGTATTTACTTAATATTCTTCTTTAAATTGACTTGAAAAATTCTTAATAGCCCCCTGAGCAATAATTTTCATCAAATCATTACATTCTAATGTACATTTAAGAATGTATAACTGCTAAAATAAAAATGTTCATCCACAGTCCATCTAAAATTGTCTCAGGTGCTCCAATGGTACACACTGGGAAAGAGTGGATAAAGTATTTTAATTAAATAAGGATGACCTAATACTATGTTAGGATGACTTAACAGCCTAAGTTTGTTTTGTTTTTGTTTTTGTTTTTGTTTTTGAGACAGAGAGTCTTGCTCTGTTGCCCAGGCTGGAGTGCAGGGCAGTGGTGTGATCTCAGCTCACTGCAACCTCCACCTCCCAGGTTCAAGCAATTCTCCTGCCTCAGCCTCCCAAGTAGCTGGGATTACAGGCACACGCCACCATGCCTGGCAAATTTTTGTATTTTCAGTAGAGACAGGGCTTTACCGTATTTCCTAAGCTGGTCTCGAACTCCTGACCTCAGGTGATCCACCCGCCTCTCCCTCCCAAAGTGCTGGGATTACAGGCATGAGCTACCACGCCCGGCCCTAAGTTTGTTTTTAATATCAGGAAAAAATAACAGTAAAAGGCATTTTGTATTGTTGACTGCCGGGGTGTCCGTGAGGGTCTTAGAATGATTGGAAACAAGCCGGGAGAAGAAGTAAATTTAGTAACTTTTGAGTAAGGGAAGACGGAAGCCCAGGATCACTTACATGAAATTTTCTGGGTATTCGCTCAGGGCCATGTCGATGATGTTCAGAGCGTCATGATAATGCTTCTGTGCTGACAGCAAGAGGGCAAGGAGGTGCAGGGAGTTGGCATCGTCACCTTGAAGCTGAAGAGCTTGGCGGACGTACCCCAGAGCCTCTGGGATCTGGTTTAAAACAAAACCAAAAAAGGTTTTTTAAAACATACACACACACACACATGAAAGAAGTCTTCATTTCAACGTCTGATTTCTCTTTAAATACCAAGTTGTTTCATGTTGCGCCTCATTCACATTTTAAGCCAAGTCTTTATGGCAGCCCCAGGATATGAACCACGAAAGCAGAAGCCAACTTCAAGAGACATTCTGACTGGCAGAGTGATTCAAGAGACCCCGTTTCTCTGCAGAGCTTCCAATACTGCACCCACTCTTTCACTTCTCCCTAAGTAAACACTTTCTTATTCTTTCTACAAAACTGATCTACTTTCGATTATGCCCAAGATGGTTTCACTCTAAGTGGAGACACATAGAAATTGTCAGAGGTTTTTAGTGGAATTAAACTGCCTTAGCTGAACTGTTCTCATTTTTTCAAGTATTACTGAAATTAAAGTGCTTAATATGTTATTAAATCTTTAACAGAGCTTTCCAAGTGATCAGAGGCCTGTGATTCTTTCAGGTTCCTTTGTCCCGGACCTCCAGTAGACATCAAGGAAACAGGCCAAAAAAGCAAACAACAAACAAAAGCCCTGCACCTTTCCAAACTGCAACCCAAAGTAAGTTGATCCAAGAAACAAACTGCAATGCCACATGCAAAGCAGATGTGTCCAAATTCATGTAGGACCAGACACAACCTGAACCTTTAAATGCAACAGCTGTTCAAGACTTCCTCAAAATCATCCAAACACAAAATGGATATTTGATAAAATGCACACAAAATGGATATTTGAACACCCTGGATTCCACACAGGTTTGGCAGTAACTAGGGAGAATTAGAACCTGAAGCTAGATTTCGAAATAGAGCTCTGTCCTGAAGCATTCTTACACAGCCATCCCACAGACTCCTTCCTCTCTTGCTCCAACTCCAGGCCTCTGTGGGGCCTCTTCTCAGCTCTCCAGCTTTTTCCCAAACCCTCAGTAACCTCACTCCTGAGTAGAAAGCTTTGACGTCTCTTTCCCAAACCAATTGCTTTTCCTCAATGAACTTCTTTTCTTGATAGATTTAGGTTTAACTGTTGGCAATGGAGGCTTTCTGCTTTGGAACCACAGAATCCTGGTTCTCACAGCTGGAAGAGAGACCGTCCACCCCAATCCTTTAGTTACCAGGAGGAAGCTGAAGTCCAGGGAGATGAAATGGCTTGAGCAAGGTCACCCAGCTATTGAGCGTCTGACAAGAGAGTGATTCCTGTCCATCCTCTCCTCCTGGTCAAATTCCCTCCTCTGGGGAAGCAGAGAAACACTCCCTCGGAGCTCTGGTGTTCTGACACCACATGCCCACAAAGGCTGCTGCCACACCCACAAGGCTCCAGCTACTTATCCTTCCCCAGGTGACAACCTACTATGTGAACAGCACTCAACCTGGTATTGATGGCTGGGTTGAAAGGCACAGCATAGCACGATGCTGATTTGCAGGGATGACCAGAGCAACCACGGAAAAACTGATACAGGGATCAGAATGATGTCTTTAAGGGAGAGCTGCCTTGAAGGAATTCAAAGCTGGTTCCTTCATTTAGTGAGTATTACTGAGTCACATGTCAGGTGGTAGTCCAAGTGCCAGGGTAAAGCAATGACAATGGTGGACGTGGGCTCCTGGAACCTACAGTCCAATAAGACAGAAACTGAATAAGAGAGCTGGGAAAAAGAAGGAAGTGCAGGCTGCTTCAGGAAGAAGGCTCCATGGAGGACGTGAAAGAAGCTGTCGGTGTAGGGGAGAGATCAGATGGCCAATCGATGGCCACACCTGCTGCAGAAGTCCAGCTGTGAGCCACAGTCAGGTGACTGGACCTTTACAGGGGCGGCATCTTGGTTTCCTCAGTCCCCAGGTTGCCAATGGAAGCCACTTCTCAATACCACTCCCGAGCAACCAGGAAGACAGATGCATACCTCAGCCCAGGCCTGCCAGGGGAATGGCATGTCTGGAGAGCTGACCTTTGAATCACCCTCCCAGTCAGCACTCAGGAATGTGCTGGGGTTACCACCAGTGTCTTGCACCTGGTGGGTGGGCAGGCATGTGGCCAACATCCCCAGAACAGCTGGGAGTGGACAGGAGGGTTTCGGGAATGGCAGAGGCAGCATCTAAAAGCTGCCTTTGGGAAGATGAAGGCCAGCAAAACTTGTCCCTCCCATTAGGAGATAGTGTTAAGTCTCCTTTCTTGAGTAGCCACAGTGCGTAACTGTTCATGTCTTCCATGTATTATAAAGGACCTGGTATCTTTTGTCTCTGCCTGCTGGCATCTTCCTGTCAATCACTGATACTCCTACGACAAACAGACCCCAACCAGTGGCTAAATCCCCACCATGCAGCTCAGCACTGGGTTCTGCTACCTGGTTCCTGTTGGCAAGGGACAAAGGCTCTTTGATGACTCCTGGGGTCAGGATATACGCCATGTGCTGCTCTCCAGGTTGCCATCTGACCCTAGCTTGGACCCCCCAGCCGTGTGGATTTAATGTCCAAAAGCAGAGCCTGGAACTCCTGTGTCTTCACAGCTGATGCTCAAACCAACCAAAATACCAGGCTCTTTGCTGAAACCTCTGAGAAGGGTTCCTGACTCCAATCAGCCTCAAGGGAATAAGGGAAGATCACCTACCACTTCAAACTGAAGAGCTGAAGGAGTTGTATCAAGATACAGAGTGCACCACGTTTAGGAAACATTAGAGAAACTGACCTGTCTGGAGATGGCAAGCTGCAGAGCCAGGTAGAAAGCTGCTTGGTGATCTGTGGGTGACAGGCTGTGGGCCCTGAAAAAGTATTTATGGCTATTAGTACATGGGAGAGGAAGCCATTTTTACTTTCCCTATCAAACAAGTCATCTTCACATTTGCATTCTTATACTAAGGCCACATATTTATTTAACCATGTAATGCTTCCTTTAAACTCTTCTCCTTTGTCCACCGACACAAGGAAAGCAGTTCACTTACCACTGTCTAAAGGGGCAGAACAGGAGCGTGTTTCTGTGTTTTGTTTAGCATCTAAAACAGCAGCCGAACCTCATCGGCTTTGCAGAGGGCCTGGAGGTGAAGAGGCCACAGGCCCTGAGGTTGGATCTCCCCAGCAGATGGGCCCCTGTGTCATGCTGGGACACGGCGAAGCCATGTGTGCACTTGGCAAGGTAATGGCTGCTTTGGGGAAGTTTGGCTTGGCCTTCCTTCACGCTACTTTACCCAAATTTCTAGACTTCAGAGAAACCATATGAAAATCAAAGACCCAGCTTTGCTTATAAAATGAGGTTTTTGGTTTTTGATGAAAAAAAGGATGAGAAAGACACTCATTCAGTCTTTTGAAGCTTCTAGGAAATTCCATGCCATTTACTGACTTCGTCCAGATAACTGACGTGTAAGGTTGTGGGGAGGCACTACGCTTGGTGTTAAGAACTGGCCTTTGACATCAGACGGGAAGGGACCACACTGGCCTCTTAACTGATTGCAAACATGGTCGTTTCTGCTTCTACGTGGAAGTCATTTGTATTTCAGCATAAGCAACTCAAAATGTGACTACGTACAATATAATTCTGTGTTCAACGGTCTCCTGGGAAGAGAAAAACAAACTTTTACTTTCTTCAAAAGGCATCATGGAGCAGACTAATTAGGTGGGACCCAGATAGTAAACAAAACTTCGTGCTGTTCTGTCAACATTCTGTGATTAAAGGAGGATCTTCTACCAGCAGAAAATAAATTCAAGATAAAAAAGAAAATCAAATCACTATGGATTCAACGGTGGCAAACGGGCCAAAAATTGCTTTCTACAATAATAAGGCCTTTTAATTGAATTGCGTGCTGCCGGGAAGGGAGCTAACAAGTCTCCCAGGTGTTTGCCGTCCAGAAAATATGCTTGCTAAGTCCACGAATTTAGGGCATTGTTTATGCAAATATAGTAGCTCACGTGAAGGATGCGGGTGAAGCAAAGCTCACCTCTGTCCTTATATTAATCTTAGGATCAAAGCACCTAGATTTCCATTCCAGAGGACTCTTCACTTGGCCTCAAGAGATAGCCTTAGGACTTTTCTCAGCTTAGTTGAAGAGGCTGAGGCTGATATTGCCTGTGTTATCCTTTTAAATGTCTTATTTCTTTTTCTTTTTTTTTTAATTCTTTTTTTTTTTTTTTTAAAGACAGGGTCTTGCTCTATCACCCAGGTTGGAGTGCGATGGCGTGATCACTGCTCATTGCAGCCTCAACCTCCCAGGGCCCAAGCGATCCTCCCTTCTCAGCCTCCCAAGGAGCTGAGACCACAGGCATGTTCCATCATGACCAGCTAATTTATAAAATTTTTAGTAGACACGGGGTTTGAATGTGTTATCCAGGCTAGTCTAGAACTTCTGGGCTCAAGTGATCCTCACACCTTGGCCTCCCAAAACCCTGGAATTACAAGCAAGAGCCACCACACCCAGCTACCAATGTCTTATTTCTAAGGTCCACTTTGTATGTGCCAGCATAATTTTACGAATATTGACTTTCCATGAATTTGTATATCAAAGAATATTTTTCTTTGGTGTTTACAAAAGTGAGACTGAAAAATCATGGTTTCTCTCTCTCATAATTATTCAGGAAAAAGAATACACAATTATGAAGAAACTTTTTAGATTTACCTTATCTTGTCTTCTTTCACAAATAACAAAGTTTACATAACCCTCAAAAAGAATTTCTTAGAGTTATAATTTTCTCAGCCCAATTCATATTCTTCACAAATAAATCAAGTCATGGTTGCCTCTACGCAATACCAACTAACTGAAAAGCTGGTAATGACCTGGTGAGTTGAGGGTGTGGATAAAGTTAGTTCTGGCTAAAGGCCCCATGCTGGCCTCATCAAATGATTTTTCTCTGTTAACCACAGCACTGTGAAAGGAACAAACTAGAAGTGATAGAGACCTCGGTATTTCTGGAGTGTATTAGGGCAACATCTGAAGGATTTCCAACTTGGCTAATGATGCATATTCAACTGCCAAATTTCTAATGAGGCACAACTGAAACATACACATTTTAAAAACCTTATTTCTACAATTTGGCTAATAAATTCAACTGACCACTTTACCCTATGAAAGAAAAAAGGAAATAAGGAAAATGCCAAAGAAAACAAGAAAAAGCACCCTATGTTGATCTCAAGTAGATGCTAAAATACTTGCTTCCCACAGAATAACTTCAGTAGCTAAGCTTCCTGTGGAAAAGCCCCTTTGGTATGCCACAGGCAACTGGCCAGACAGAAATTCTCGGCAAGGCAGTGAGAGAAAGGGTATTAGCAATCAGAGAAACTACGCCTTGTGAACTCTGTACATGAATCTAAAGCTGCCTCATAAAGCCCCGTGCCCATATACTGAATACCTGGCTAGACTGCTCAGAAATACCTAAAAGACCTAAAAATGTCACCATAGGGACACTCACAAAATGCTTCCCTTATCAAAGCACCTCCACATACTTCTATTTCTCTCCCATGAAGAAGCCCACTCATCCTTCTATCCATCTACCCATCCATGTACATGTCCACCCATCTACCTATTTACCATCCAACCATCCACCCATCCTCCCATCCACCTATCCATCCATCCACCATCCAACCATCCACCACTTACCCACCCATCCACCATCCATCCATCTATCCACATTATGCAATATCTATAATATGATGCCAGGCCCTATGCTAACCTCTGGGGAGCACAGAGATGAAGCATGCTAGTGCCTTTCCTTGATGAGCTCCCACCCCCACCCCAGAGGGAGAGACGCAAAATGATCATCATCACAGTACAGTGGGAGCAGTGCCCAGAGATAGGCATGCTGGGCTGCTTTTGGAAAGAATGGCATGGGCTTCCCAGACCACCTGGCTAAAACTCAAGGATGTTGTGGCATCTACCCCAGTGCTCTCCTAGATTCCATTTCCAACATTCTCTAGAGTTGAACCAAGAATATAAAGAAGGCTGATCAATGTTGACCCTGGCCCATAAGGCATCTATCTTGTAACAATAATAAGTACAATTTGTGAAGTTATCAACTATTAAGCTTCCTGTCCAAGAATAGCCAGCAAATGAGAGAAAACCAGAAGTGGAATGGAAAGCATATGACTCCAAAGCCTGTTCTTTGTACATTATCACCTTACTGCCTTGTTTAGCCAATTCTCTTTGGAAAGTCCCCTTCAATCCTGATTACAGGGGCCATGGCATTCACGCATTAAGTTTTTTTTTAAAAAGTGCAAACCCTGGTTAAATCTATTGCTCCAGAACCTCTTGTCAGTTACACACACAGGGTGACCAACTTGTCCTGGTTTGTCCAGGATGTTCCTGATTTTAGCATTGAAAGTCCCATGTTCTGGGAAACCACTTAGTCCTCAAGAGATTGGGATGGCTGGTCACCCTATATGCACAAATCATACCACACTTAAGCTAGGAGACAAAGGGGAAAACAAAGCAAGATTGTGTACCCTATAACCACAATGAGTGATAAACACAAATGCCACCATGCCACCTCTGCCTCCTGGAACACCAGGCTTTATGCATACTGTGGGCCATGCAATGAAAGCTGCCCTCAACTGTTTTCAGGATTGCATTTCTCAGTAGGATGTGACAGCCTACGGAAGAAGCAACTCAGATCAATTAAGCACCTTCAGAAGCTTTGCAAACAATATTATGTTCTTCTTCGCTATACTTTTGTACAGGGCAAATGAATTGGTTCAGCTGCTTGGGTTGAGCTTATGACTATAGGAACAGCTGACAGTCTCACATTCAGATGCAGCCACCCAACTTGGATGTCTTCAAACTTTGGATCCACTAGAGAATGAATATTTCTGAATTCTGGTTCCAGTCATAATTAAGAGTTCACTTTCACGTGCTACATCTGCAACCCCATCACTTTTTGAATTGTGTTTTCTTTTTAAACAAAAATTGCAAAACATTAGTATAAACAGAACTGTGGGAGAATATTTAAAACACATAGTACAGAAAGTACTTCTCATCAAAGTAGTTTTAAATTATTCATTTACATTTAAGAAGTAATACAAATCATTTTCATTTTCTTAAAATCTTTCCCTTAAAGAGTTTTGTTAGGATTGCAATTCACTAGAACAATCCTAGTTAATGTGTACCTGAAACAAAATGAAAAACATTCCTTTGAAAAACATTCCATATTTCACACAAATTCTAATTTAGGTTAGCCTTCTGCAATATAACCAGTTAGGTTAGTGGGATTTTATTACTCTGTATTCCCATATGAACTAATGTTTAAAAAATCTCTTTGAATTTAAACTTAAGCAAAAGACGAACAAAAAAGAATTCAGGCCAATGGAGCAGCTGTTACATAACATGAAGTTATACTGGCAGCTTAAGGCAGACCACCACTGTGGTTGTTTTTAGAGAGCCAGTAAGATGTGCTGATTTAAGAAAAGTGAAACAGATGTAATGACCACTTTCTTAAGCATCCATGTGTGGGTTTTACAAACTAGGGCTGGAGAATTTAAAACTCCAAATCATTTGAAATGGAAATGCTTTCCACACTCCGTGCTAAAGAACATCAACAAAAGCTTAGCACAGAGACAGGAGATCTTTTGCAGATGTCAATTGGTACTTTTTGTCATTACCCAGACTGGGGCTGGCGACCTGAGACAGCTACCGGCAAGCCTGCTAGGAAACAGAGGAATGAGACAGAAGAGTTTCAGACTAACTGAAACCAGTGATCATGATTTCATGAAAAAGGCACATGGACACTGTGATAAATCAGTAGGCAAGCGCAGTTCTGAGGAAAGAGTCTAACAAAGCTCGTGAGGTATTGGGAAGGCCTCATGAAATGCTCATGTAAGTGACTAAGTTTCTAATCAAATTCCAAGAAATCAGTGTAACTCAGATATATTTAAGGTGACCGGATCAATACCAATTCTAGATTTCACATGATGGGGCTATACTTCCAGACAACGATTTCATTTTTGTGATTCGTTATACCTGTAGTAAGAATAAAATGAGGGCAGTGTAGTATGGGAGGGCAGGAGAATCGGGGTTAGAGTTAGGAGACCCTGACTGCATACTGACTTCAATAGCTGTGGAATGGCAGCTCCTAGAAACTCCTGCGCCTCAGTCCCTGACCTGCAAGGGACATACTGCTTGTCCGTCTTCCTCACTGGTCTGTGGTGAGGAACACATTAAGTAAGGCATGTGAAGGCACACTGTGACGCTCAAGCATTTTATAGCTGCAAGGCCTTCTCCTAATTTCCTGAGGCACAGTGACAGAGATAAGCACAGGGTGTTACGGAACAAGGTGGGAGCGGGGAGTTTGGGGCTTATGGGGCTGACTGTCTTCGCTCAGTATTTGAGAGACGCTCGGTATTTCAGAGACTTCCTGAAATCGGCCTTCTCATTCCTTAATACAAAACCTTGCAGCTTGACATGTTAAAAAAAAAAGCTAGAAAAGAATAATCTCTTCTCTAGATGATGACAAATGTCTTTAATAAAGGACTCATCTCCATAGACATACAAAGTATCTATCTTTTTCGAGCTGAAATCAGTTTATTAGGAATGAATAAAATGTGCCCAAATGGATAAACAGATTAAGAGTGCAGATTTACACAGCAACAAGTGACGCGGCAGGGTTTTAATGCTGCATGTTTGGTGCTCAAGACGAAAGACTCTCAGGGGTAAAACACTGTTTACATAATCTTTATAAATATCTCTTCTTTTTATACTCATCATACTTTGGTGTCATTATGTACAGCCGAGTGAAAAGATGAACTCCCACTCACCTCTGAAATGCAAGAAGCGCCTTTCTCTGTAGGACCTCCTGCATCCCTCGCAAAGAAGCTAAGAAAAGGGTTCAATTAGTCAGTGGCATCGGAGATCAGGGAGTTTTTGACAAATACAAAACCCATCACAAAACTTGTACATTCAACTGGATGAAAAGCAACAATGTCTGAGTTCCTGTGTGCCTAGTCCTGCACTGGGCACTGGAAAAGACAGGAAAGGAAGCCCAGTCCTACCCCCGAGGCGCTTGCACTCATTGGGTGTGACTGTGGAACAATGCCAAGGGGGGCAGTGTCAGTTGGGTGATCACTCTCGGTACTCCCAGGCATATGGGGACCATTTGCAAAAGACCAGTTGGGAATTCCAGGAGGAGCGTGACTATCCTCCCAAGTGTAGGCATGTAACTCTCGGGAAACGACAAGCTCTATCAGGATGGGATGGGAGGGATCCAAACACTGGCAGTGTTGATTTTGATGGCCTTCAGAGCTCCTTCTGGCACTGAGAAGCTGCAGTCCTGGGCCAAGGAAACTAGCTTGATGCCTTGAAAGGCCAGCTTGGTTCACACTGGGCAATGGCCAGACCTTTAACACCTTCATGTGAACACAAGGGATGAGTAGGCAAAGCCAACACTGATGATGAAAAATTAGCTCAAAAGCATGAGGCCTCATGGCGGTGAGTCAACACTTCTCCTGTGCAGAGCACCTGAGAAATGGCTCCTTAAACCTGGCTAGGAATGAAAAGGTACTTTTTACTAGGGCAAGAGAAAAAGTCCTAGAGGAACCTGTTTATGGCTGGAACTGCAGGAGGCCGTTACCTAACGCCTCTAACATGGCACCTCCCAGCCTGGCATGAGACTGAGAGCAGTAAAAGGCTGCCAGGGGGTCAGTGTGGCTACAGACTATGGCTAACTTAGAACAGCAGTGATACCACTGGAGGGAACCTCAGAGGGGGCCCAACTGACCTATGAATGGAAGAGGAAGCCCCACAGGATCAAGTGACTCTCCTAAAGTTGCAGGAGTAATGAGGGGTAGAGTCTGAACTAAGAATTTACATGGGTTAATATGTGGCATTAAATTTGCTCTTCACTCAAAGTCTACTATATTAAAAGCCATGTGCTGAGTATTGCCAATGTATCATGTGTATATGGAAAATTAGCAAGTAATCCGTACTGAAAAGTTATTGATATGCAAAACTTCCCCAGGACCTTTGATATTTAGGGCAGAGAAAAGATTTTGGAGTAATTTGTAAAATAAATTACAACAAAACCATAAAGAAAAAAAAAGGAAATATTATAAAAGTCAGGATAGTATTTCCTCCTAAGGGAGAGAAGAGCGTTTGTGATGGGAGGGGCACATGGGGGGCTTCCCAGGTGGCTGGCAAGGTGCTAGCTCCTGAGCAGGGTAATGGTTACAGGATATTTTGCCTTATACTAATTCAAATTCATTATGTTATCCATTTGTTTTTGAGATTTTCTTTTTGCATTTGTGTTATATTTAACAAAAACATGATAAAATCATAGTAACAGTTCAGGAAAAGTTTAATTTAAACTTTCTGCAAACATCACTGAAAACTTAAGTATACATGATTTGTTCTTAGCTAGAAGCCCATCCAACAGAACTCTAAGCATGCCCAAAATCACTGCGCCCAAGAGCCCTGGGCGTCTGGTGAGCTGTTGCACTGCACATGTACATATCTGCAAATTAAAACATGCAAATGGAGAAGGGGCATTTCCTGACCAGTCAAGGGAAGCTTCCTGGAAGTGTCTGACCCTGCCTCCTCCACATTCCTGTACCTAAAATCCAGCATCCCTTCACACAGGACAGCCCAGACCAAGCGGTGGGACAGTGGCAGGTGCAAGGCTGGGTGAGTGAATCATCCCTCAAAGCCCAGTGAGGTGCCCAGTGCACCACCAGCATAAGGTACCTGAAAATGAGGCCCGAGAGCCCTGACCCAAGGCCTTCCTCCCTGCCCTCCCATTCTCCCAACAGACCAAGCAAAGAGGACAGCAGCACCACGGGCCCCACCAGATGACACATCAGAATGCCCCAGCTTCTGCACCCCCCTGAGACAGAAGGGAACTGTGGGAATCCTGCAGTGTAGATTTAGGCAGCCCAGCCCTGCAGCTCTGCAGTTCCGGGGTGGGATGTCTCTCACCGTCAGTGGCCTGCAGACTGTATGTGAGCCCCAGAGCTAAGTAGCCTTTGGCCTTGAACTCTGATGTTTTCTCTCCCACGTCAACGACAGTTTTGGCAAACTTTTCAGCCTCTTCCAACTGAAAAACGAGACAAGTTAAAAACAAAAACAACCTGCAGAATTTCTAACATGAGTTCCCATAAGCATCTGATGCCGAAATTGGATTTCTGATGAGTCACTTTGAAAATGACTCCTAAATCTCCCAATCCCACTCTGGTGATTCTGTGTTCTTTCTTGAGCCTCTCTAACAGTTCACAGGATTCCTACCTTGCTTTTTCTCTTTAAAGTTTTCCTTATCGCTTATTTACCTTCTTTTCCAAAGTTGCTTTCATACTTGGTGGGGATCTATGTTTTTCATCTTTATTTTTTACTGATTGGTTCTATAATAAAGTTGTGCTAGGTATTCAGAAGTTGAACTGAATATATTTGTAAAGAATAAAGTTCTTGGAATGTTTTAAATTTGGGCCTTTCTCTTTTTTTCCCCCTCAGGATATAAAGAATCCATTTAGGCTTGGATTCTCTTAGCCATGAGCTGTTATAAATTTCAAAACTCCATCCCCTTATTTTACAAACCACAACACATGTACCTTGTGCCAGCAGATTCCAATGAGAAAATGTGCACCTGTAAACTACAGCCACAATATGACCTCGTGCACAATTCATTAGAGGCAAAAACAGGAAGATCTGTTTCCTCCAAGTATGGCAAATGTTGATGATATCGAAGTTGGGTGATAGGACACTGGAGTTCATATACTCTTGACTTTTGTGGTCTTTGGAAATTTTAATAATAAAAATGCAAGAAAAAAATATACAGAAAAGGGCCAGGCGTGATGGCTCACGTCTATAATCCCAGCACTTTGGGAGGCTGACGCGGGCAGATCACAAGGTTGAGTTCGAGACCGGCCTGGCCAACATGGTGAAACCCCTACTCTACTAAGAATACAAAAATTAGCCAGATGTGGTGACCCAGCCTGTAATCCCAGCTACTTGGGAGGCTGAGGCAGGAGAATTGCTTGAACCCAGGAGACGGAGGTTGCAGTGAGCCAAGATTGTGCCACTGTACTCTAGCCTGGGCGACAGAGCAAGACTCTGTCTTGGAAAAAAAAAAAAAAAAAAAAGATTTGTTACTCCTATATATTTTTTCTAAAAAGAGGTCTATTTTAGGCATTTAGAGATGTATATGTTACAGTAATAAATAAATCCAGAGCTGGGAGGAGGGCAGTAGTCACTGCTGGGAACT